>CM056056.1:722500-890000 GCA_029574335.1 Rana kukunoris
AGGCTTTGAGGTTTCTCTTTAAGGTAACTGCCCAGAATCTCGACGAGAAAAATGGAGAACCTGCTCTCTATTCTCTCATCTTGATTCTCGGCAGTGTTTTCCTGCCAAGAAACCAGAGCGTCTGTATACTTGCCTGTTGCCATGGTAACCCGCGCATGCTTGAAATGACTGACGCATGTGCGGTAACTTCCAAGGCATAGGTAGAGTGTAGCAAGATGGTGGCGACGGCATTGAATGTGACGAGCGCATGTGTCAAGTGTCCGATGTGTCCGCTATAATGTCGCAGTCCTGATTAAAAATCGCAGATCACCGCCATGGCTAGTAAAAAATAAAATAATAAAGTGCCATAAAACTATCCCCTATTTTGTAGATGCTAGAAGTTTTGCACAAACCAATCAATATACGCTTATTGCGTTTTTGTTCTTTTGTTTTTTATTGCCAAAAATATGTAGAAGAATACGTATCGGCCTAAACTGAAAAAATTGCTTTTTTTAAATAAAAATTGGGGCTATTTATCACAGCAAAAGGTACCAAATATTGTGTGCGTTTTTTTTTCAAAATTTGTAAATTTTTTGTATATAGCGCAAAAAATGTAAATTGCATCTCTGGTCTTAAATGGTTTTGTTACTGCAGCATTTCATATTCCTGTTGTACCATGTACTTTTATGATCAAGTACCCTGTTCTCTTTTGTGTTGCTTCCCTTGTGCGATATCCCTGGTGTTCCTGCTAGTCCCTCTGCTTTCCTATTAAAAACTGACCACACTAAGCACAAGAACATATCATGGTCAGTTCTCTAGCTGTGCTAGGAACTCTGCCTGCTCTCCTCCAATTACCCTGACCCGCTCCCACCTACCGTACAGCAGTTCACTAATGAACTTGGTGTAATGTTGCATCCTTCACCCATCTGCCTAGCTGGGGACAGAGGGAATGTGATCACTTATAAAAAAAAAAAGAGAACATTTTTATTTATAATGCGTGTGTTTTTTTTTTTTTTATATCTATTGTCTTGTTGAAACTGAATGGACTGGTTTACAAGGTTGTCGTTTTTACAATAATTTTAAGCTGGGTAGTACACTACAGGAATTTGGTATAATAGTTTTCATTTTATTTTGGTCAAATTGACTTTCATTTTCGACCACAATGAGGATAATGTTTCGAAGGAGCAACAACATTTCTCTCTAATGCTTGCATTTCTAACCGTGTACGTGTTGTGTTTTTTTTTTTTTTTGTTTGGTAAAGTCTATTCATTGGACTACTTTAAAATGACATTTGAATTTTCGTACCACTTTTCCTAGGAATTTTTGTTAATTTTTCATTTGAAATTCCACTATTGTATTCTCGGCTTTAGTAGGGTAACCCAATAGAAATCTATTTCTGAACTCTAGGAAGCAGGATCTTGTTACAGGTGCCGTTGGAAGATGAGGACCAAGGGAGGGGACTAGGGAAGAGCCGAACTCCCCCAGGTTCGGTTCGCACCAGAACCTGCAAACGGACCAAAAGTTTGTGTGAACTTTAGAACCCTGTTAAAGTCTATGGGACTCGAACGTTTGAAATTTAAAGTACTAATTTTAAAGGCTAATATGCAAGTTATTGTCCTAAAAAGTGTTTGGGGACCCGGGTCCTGCCCCAGGGAACATGTATCAATGCAAATTTTTTTTTTAAAAACAGCCGTTTTTTCAGGAGCAGTGATTTTAATGATTTAAGTGAAACAATAAAAGTGAAATATTCCTTTAAATTTCGTGCCTAGGGGGTATATAGTATGCCTGTAAAGTAGCACTCGTTTCCTGTGCTTAGAACTGTCTCTGCACAAAATGTAATTTCTGAAGGAAAAAAGTCATTTAAAATTACTCACCTTAGGGTCTGGTATGGATATTAAGGGGAACCCTGCGTAAAAAATAAATAAAAAATTATGTGGGGTTCCCCCCAAATATCCATTCCAGACCCTTCAGATCTGGTATGGATTTTAAGGGGAACTCAACCCCAATTTTTTTTTAAAAATGCTGTGGACCCCCACACATTTTTTTATGAATGACTTTTCTCTGTATTGCCGGGAGCCGACAATTCATTATAGACGCCAGTGATTTTAAATTACTTTTTTTCCTTCAGAAATGACACTTTGTGCAGGGACAGTTCTAAGCACGAGAAACAAGCGCTACTTTACAGGCATACTATACACCCCCCCCCCCCTAGGTACGAAATTTAAAGGAAAATTTCACTTTTATTGTTTCATTTAAAGAAATTATTAAAATCACTGCTGCCAAAATAAATGAAGTTTTAAAATGGATACATGGATACATGTCCCCTGGGGCAGGATCCAGCTCCCCGAACACTTTTTATTACAATAACTTGCATATTAGACTTTAAAATTCGCACTTCAAGTTCGAGTCCCATAGACTTTAACAGGGTTCTAAAGTTCACACAAACTTGCCGCGAACACCCCAAATAGTTCGCTGTTCGGCGAACAGGCAATGTTCGAATCGAACATGAGTTCTACCCGAACTCGAAGCTCATCCCTAGAGGGGAGGACGTGTGGGCAGAGATGGTGCGCCCACCCTCCTTAATGTGTGGCACCGGGGGCCGGCTGACCCCCGTTAGCACGGACACCCTTCCTTTCTGCACACCCACACTGCATGCCACAGCTCGCAGTCCTGCGGGAACAACTTTCCTACTGTGAAAATTGTGCAGGAACGTCGTCCCTGCAGGACTCAAGCCCTGAATATATAGGTAATTGTATCTAAATTGTGCCTGTAAAGAAACCATTTATTTTTTATGGCTTGACCCACCTGATACTCCCCATATTCATTGAGCTTACATAACAGATGTTCTCATGAAGCTCCTAGTCTTCTGTCAATTAACTGTCCACCTTTAACCACATCTCAAGATGGGCTTAGCCGTCCTAGTTTTTCAGCCAATAGGCCTTAACCCAAGACCAAAGCTGCGCTAGCTTTTGGGTCTTAAAAAAAAAAAGGTAAATGCTGAGCAGTTGGATAACTTGTATCAATTGTCTTGATTATTACTCTGCGTCTGGCATATGTTTGATTTACTGTATGTTTATAATTTTGAGTATCTGCCCAGAAGACAAATATATATACTTCTGTTTAGCTAAACTTTGCATGAACTTTTTTCTGAACCTTTATGTTATCTGAACTAGTAATATTGTGTACATTTTATGCATGAAAATAGAGCCATGAGTTGTCGAAGGAAGACGGAGACTTGCTGAAAAAGGTCCCCCCCCCCCCCATGGTTAAGGACCCCCCTGTACTGCACAGGCGTCAACTGAGCCTCCGAAAATAGCAGAACATGTAGAGCTGAGAGTCGGCTCTAGACGGCAACTGCACACACCAAATTGTACTGCCGAGGCAGTGGTGCTACACTTCTGACATCCAGGCTCATACCTTACCATCCCCGTGGACATGGAGCATGTTAAAGAGCCAGTAGGCCGAGCGAGTGAAGCGAGAACGTGAGGTCGACTGGCCACTTACAGCGAGGTTCAAGTCGCCCTGGACCTGTTGCAATAAGTATTTACATCAACATTGCAAAAGCACCCGCCCCTTGCAGAGCAGCACTAGCATTGCGCAGGCGCCCTCTAGAGCTGAGACTCGGCTCTACATGTTCGCCTATTTTCGGAGCTCAGTTCATGCCTGGGCAGTACAGGGGGGTCCTTATCTGCCAGGGGGAACTTATTCGGCAGAACACCTTGCTTTGAGGTTTAAATTAGACAAAAGGAGCTGCAGACTCCTGATAAGGATTGATAACCCCTGACACAACTTCAGGGCACAACTATTTTGCCTGCTGCTCCGAATTATGAAAGCAAGGAAAAACAGACTGCTTCCTTGCTTGTCCCAATGTAAAGAGGAGGAGCTTTTATTGCTACTGCAGATTTATAGACAAAATGACATTCACATGAGCACATTTGATTGGCTTAGTCCATTTAAGAGTTCTTCCTGTGAGCATGTTCAGTCCTTCCATAGTCGCCATATTTGTTTCAGACGATGGTGTTTTTTTTTTTTTTTTTTGTGAGTAGAAGTAAACAGTAACAGCTGTCTTCACTTATTCATTTCCTGGGCCAAGATTTAACTCTATAATCTGCCATTTCAGTTAAGGACAATAATACTGTAGTATATTTTTACACATACATATGTATACATATCCAGGTTTTTTTTTCAGGGGGAACGCAGTTTCGGCACCTCCAGCACCAAATATATGTAATGGCAAGGGGTGTGCTGGAGAGTCTATTGATGCTGTCTGCTGGGGGTGGGGGGAGGGGCTATGGTCACTGGTGGGGGTCTGGTGTTTCTGGGATGGATTTTTTTTTGCTGAGGGTGGGGAACTGTTGTTGCTGGGGTTGGGGTCTATTGTTGTGTAAGGGTTCTGTTGTTGTTGGGGTGGGATCTATTATTGCTGGGAGGGGATTTTTTGTTGCTTGGCAGGACCTATTGTTGGGGTGGGGTCTATTATTGCTGGGAGGGGATTTTTTGTTGCTTGGGCAGACCTATTGTTGGGGTGGGGTCTATTATTGGTGGAAGGGGAATCTATTGTTGCTTGGAAGGATCTATTTATTATTAGTGGGGTGGGGTCTATTGTTGGCTCCAGTGAATCGATTTTTACTACTTTTCTTGTTATTGGACAAGAACAAATTACATACAAATTATTTAGCAAATGATACTTGGGGCAGTAGTGGGAGGAGGGTAGGGGGCGGAATCAAGGGACGGTGCTTAGAGGTGGGTAGGGGGCGGAGACAAGGGGGTGGGACTCAGAATGGGGGGAGTTCCTGCACCTATTCTCTGGGGAAAAAAGCCCTGTACATATCTAGAGCAGCCTTTCTCAACCTTTTTACCGCTGGGGAACCCTAAAAAAATGTTCAGGTCTCGGGGAACCCCTGATAAAACACATTCATTGGGGGGTCAGTGGGATAAATGCCCCTTACTTTGGTGGTCAGTAAGAAGAATGCCCTTTTTTACAGTAGTGGTAAGAATGCCCTCCTTACAGAGAACTATGAAGATCATTGGTATCATACCACTGGCTCCTCCAAGTGGAATTGGCTCAGAACTATGTAGGCACCATCACACAGGAGGTAAATCAGACACAGCTCAAGGAACCCCTAGCCACCTCTGGAGGAACCCTAGGGTTCCACGGAACCCTGGTTGAGAATGGCTGATCCAGAGAGAGAGAGAGAGTGAGACCGCGTACACACGATCGAATTTGTCCGCTGAAAACGGTCCGATGGACCGTTTCAGCAGACATCTCCGATCGTGTGTATGGGCTAGCGGACAGATTTGTCCACCCGACAGATTTCAAAGCATGCTTTGAAATCTATCGGGTGGGAATCTGTCCGCCCGACATGTCTGCTGGTTAGTACACTTACCAGCAGACATGTCGTCCCGCACCGCCGCCGAATGGATTCTGCGCATGCGCGGAAGTGTTTTACTTCCTGGTGCGGTGACGTGGCGGCGTCAACGTCACCGCCACGTCACCGACACGTCAGCGCGCCGTCTGCTGGCGGTGATTTTGGTTTGCTCGTGTGTACACGAGAGCAAACCAAAATCCCAGCAGACAGATTTGTTCAAATCTGTCGGACGGACAGATTTGAACAAATCTGTCCGCTCGTGTGTATGGGTTCCTGAGAGAGAGATAGTCTTGTATACAATCTTATATAGATCAAGAAATGAAAAAAATTGAAGAATATAAGGAAAGAAAGGTAACATTTCAGTGGTTTTAGTAAAAAGTAGCATAACACAAAATATTCATTTTATTTCTCTCTATCACACGCCGACCTCTGAAAGGAGGATTTGCTGCTGCAATTATAGAGTTCAGTTAGCAACGGACTTTTTATTTTTTTTTATTTTTTTTAGTATGTGTGAAAGTGATACAATGTTTCACATGTCAGACCTCCATTGCTTTGTCGCCAAGGGAGATTCCGCTCACCTTCTGTTCCAAGATCTGCCTTGACATGTCTTGATGTAACCTGACAGCCAACCTTCTCGGTGAATTCTATAAACTGTGGTTTGCCCAATGCAAGGTAAATAGCCGCTTACTGTGTTCTTTTCAATTTACTATAGATACGCAAATTAAACTCTTGGCAAAATGTTTTTCTTGTGATAATTCTGCTATTCTTTCTGAGCAATGGACCTTGTGAAAGAATTCTTTGTCTCCAGCAATTAAGCAAAAAAAAGTTTTTTTTTTTTTTTTTCTCTCTTTTTTTTTTTTTTTTCCTTTTGCAACACACTTCTGAGATGAACCCAAAGCACTGGAAAATAATTTTGCAAGTTTAGCTTTTTATCAGTGTATATCGGACAGACCACAGATAAACCACAAACCGCATCTTTTTCCACCACCACTGAAGACTTCTGTGCGCCTTTTTTTTCCCCCTACATGTCCTCCTCTGTTATGAGGTTATTTGTATAACTTTTAGCAACTGAAATAAATGAATTGGCTCTTCGGTAAATAGGCACACCCTTGGAATTTGGCAGTCTTCTCTCCACTTTAATGTTCTCACGTTTCTAGGTAATGGCTTGTCTAACATGCCCTTTTAAATCCTAATTCGTAACATTTGGTGTTGCATTATATATGTATGTATATGTATATATATATATATGTGTGTGTGTGTGTGTGTGTGTGTGTGTATAAATAAATATATATATATATATGTGTGTGTGTGTGTGTGTGTGTATATCTATCTATATATATATATATATATATATATATATATATATATATATATATATATATATATATATATATATGTGTGTATATATAGATATATAGATATATATAGATAGATATAGATATATATGAGAGAGAGAGATATATAGATATAGTTAGAGAGAGATAGATATATAGATATATAGATATAGATAGAGATAGATATATAGATAGAGAGAGATAGATATATAGATAGAGAGAGATAGATATATAGATATAGATAGAGATAGATAGATATATAGATAGAGAGAGAGAGAGAGAGAGCGAGCGCTCAAGTTTACATACCTAGCAGAATTTATAATTTCTTGGCCATTTTTCAAAGAATTATAATAACACAAACAGATTTATTTCGCTCATGGTTAGTGTTTGGCTGAAGCCATTTATTATCAATCAACTGTGTTTACTCTTTTTAAATCATAATCCCAACGGAAACTACCCAAATGACACTGAACACAAGTTTTCATAGCCTGGTGATTTTGGCCTGATAACATGCACACAAGTTGACACAAAGGGGTTTGAATGGCTATTAAAAGTAACCATTCTCACTTGTGATCTGTGTGTGTGTGTGTGTGTGTGTGTGTGTATATAAATAAAAGGTCAATGAGTTTGTGGACTCCTGACAGACCCTTGCATCTTTCATCTAATGCTGCACTGATGTTTCTGTGTTTTGAGTCATACGGAAAGAAAAATAATTGTCAAAAGATCTGCAGGAAAAAGTAGTTGAACTGTATAAAAACATGAAAGGGATATAAAGATATCCAAGGAATTAAGAATGCCGATCAGCAGTGTTCAAACTCTAATCAAGAAGTGGACAATGAGGGGTTCTGTTGAAACCAAACCACGGTCAGGTAGACCAACTAAAATTTCAGCCACAACTGCCAGGAAAATTTGTTCCGGATGCAAAAAAATAAAAAAAATAACTTCAGGTGTAATACAGGACTCTCTGAAAATATGGTGGTCTGGCTGTTTAAAGATGCACAATAAGTAGAGGTTGGGGGGTATGTTTGGTCGGCAGTTACCTATGTTAGGTAAGTTGTCAATGTTATGACCATGTTGGTCGCGAGAGACATGGTGTTGTGCCATGGTACTCTCTATTTTCTGTGTCTGTATGTCTTGTTGAAAAATTTCAACAAAAATAATTTTTCAAAAGATGCACAATAAGGAGACACTTGAAGAAAGATGGGCTCCATGGTCGAGTCGCCAGAAGAAAGCCATTACTATGCAAATGCCACAAAGTATCCCACTTGCAAAAAGCCAAACGGTACAGACACAAGCCTCAAACCTTCTGGCACAAAGCAATTTAGAGTGATGAGACCAAAATTTAGCCTTTTGGCCACAACTATAAACTACATTTGGAGAGGAGTCAACAAGGCCTATGATGAAAGGTACACCATCCCTACTGTGAAACACAGAGGTGGATCGATGATGTTTTGTGGATGTGTGAGCTACAAAGTCACAGGGAACTTGGTCAAAATTGATGGCAAGATGAAAGCAGTATGTTATCAAAAAATACTGGAGGAACATTCATCAGCCAGGAAGCTGCGCATGGGACATGAATGAATGAATGAATGAATGAAAACTTATATAGCGCGGCACATGCGAACTGAATCGCCTCTGGGCGCTTGTTGTTCCTGTCTCCTTTGGTATCAAAAGAGATGAGTCTTGATCTTTCTCCTGAATGCTAGGTAGTTCTCCTCCAACCGAATACTGGTTGGCAATGCGTTCCATAGTCTGGGACCTTGGACCGCGAATCTTCTATCTCCTTTGGATTTGTATCCGGCTTTCGGTATCTGCAGGAGGTTTTGATCAGTGGATCGCAGAACGCGATTGGGGTTGTGGGCTTTTATTTTATCGCATAGATATTGGGGGGCGTTCCCATGGACACATCTATGCGTTAGACAGAGTGCTTTAAAAGTGATTCTGTCTTTTACTGGCAGCCAGTGAAGGGATCTCAGTGAAGGTGAGATGGATTCCCAGGGTTTTTTCCCAGTCACAAGTCTAGCGGCCGTATTTTGCACGACTTGTAGACGAGCGATTTGGTACTTAGGGAGTCCGAGGTAAAGGGCATTTGCGTAGTCCAATCTGGAGTTAACAACTGCTCCCACCACGACCGCTATGTCTTCTTTGGGGATAAAAGGGATAAGCCTGCGTAGTAGGCGCAGCAGATGGTGAGATCCGCTGACTACTGACCCTATTTGTGCGTCCATAGTCATGTAGGAGTCGAAAATGACCCCGAGGCTTTTGACTTTGGTGCTAGGGGTGATGATTTTGCCCAGAATGGGCGGCGGTGTCCAAGTTGTTGCAGGTAGATTCTTACGCTTGGCTTGAAACAGAAGGAGTTCTGTTTTCGCTCCATTGAGTTTAAGATAACTCTTTGTCATCCAGTCCTCTATCAAAGAGAGGCATGTCTCTAGATTGAGGTGGTGATCCTTTTTATTGCAAATGCGGAAATACAGTTGCGTGTCGTCTGCATATGAGTGATAGAGCAGTTTT
Organism: Rana kukunoris; assembly: GCA_029574335.1. Taxonomy (NCBI): domain Eukaryota; kingdom Metazoa; phylum Chordata; class Amphibia; order Anura; family Ranidae; genus Rana; species Rana kukunoris. Next base: position 731,697 of record CM056056.1, read on the forward strand.
TGACTGCTGATGATCTCAAAAAGCGGACGAAGATAGATGTTGAATAACACCGGCGACAGCGGGGATCCCTGAGGGACTCCGTATGATACCGTGCGTTTTTCCGAAAAGAAAGGTCCTAACTTCACTATTTGCGATCTGTTTTCCAAAAAAGAGGAGAACCAAGATAAATCGCCTTCTGCAACTCTGGCTACTTCAGCTAGCCGGGTCAATAGAAGCTTGTGGTCTACTGTGTCGAAAGCTGCGCTCAGGTCTAACAGAACCAGAAGACAAGATTCTCCTTCGTCTGCAGCCTCGAGAGCGTCGTCCCATATCTTGAGCAATGCTGTTTCTGTCCCATGTCCAGGGCGGAAACCTGATTGAAATGGGTCGAGTAGGTTGTGGGTGTCTAGATGCTGTTGCAGCTGTTGCACCACTGCTTTCTCCATAATCTTGGAAAAAGTGTTTAAGCTTGTTATAGGGCGGCGGTGGAGTGGATCCTTGGGGTCATACTTGGGGGACATACTTGGACATTTCAACATGACAATGATCCAAAACATAAGGCCAAGTCCACCTGTCATTGGCTACAGCAGAATAAAGTGAAGGTTCAGCAGGATCCACCAGGTTTTTGCAGAAGATAGTAAATGAATCTAAGGATGTGGGTTTAGTGACGCATGCAAGTACTGGCTATTGTACACACTTCTCGGGCTTATAAAATAAACTATTTAAAAAATAAAAATAAATTTCTGGGCAATGAGTGATCCAGCTGATGAAACACAGCAGTTTTATATTGGCTATAAAGCCTTGTATACAGTACATGATTGATGTGTTTTAGAACTATCTGGTCATAGAACTATCTGGTCATAGTAAGTGTATGGAATTAATTGGCGTAGACTTGCACTCTTCAAACACACATGTCAACCTATGATTTAGGTGTTGGTTTGTATTTTGTTTTTGTGCAGCCTTAGTGTCTTCTGTTGAGTGTCACTGCTTTGGAATTGGCTCAATCCTTAGAGCTATAGACGAAACGTGTGGTATGTATGTATGTATGTATGTGTGTAATATATATATATATATATATATATATATATATATATATATATATATATATATATATATATATATATATATATATATACACATACACATACACATACACATACACATACACATACACATACACATACACATACACATATACATACATACACACACACACTACAGACCAAAACTTGTTTTACAAGTGGGGGTAAACTTAACAGTTGTACATTAATTTAACCACTTTCTTCCCGCCTATAGTCATATGATGTCTGCAGGAGGGATCTCCCGTCCTGGACGGGCATCATATGACGCCGTGGGCCTCCCAGCCATCTAGGGGGTGCGCACAAGCCTTCCACGTCACTCCTTGAGCCGATGCATGTGCCTGGCGGCCGGAATGTCCACCACGCACTCGCCCGATAACAGAGCAGGACCGTGGATCTGTGTGTGTAAAGGTGAGAAAACACCGATCGGTCTCCTCCCCTTGTGAGTCCTCTGCCCCTACAGTTAAAATCACTCCCTAAGTAACAGTTAACCCCTTGATTGCCCCTTCTCTGCCAGTGATATTTACCCAGTAATTAGTGCATTTTTTTTACCCCTGACCGCTGTATAAATGTTGTCCCAAAATAATGTCAAGTGTCCGATATGTCCGCCGCAATGTCAGTCATAAAAAAAAATCACAGATCGCTGACATTACTAGGAAGGGAGTGAGGTACAGCGCAAAACCAATATGTGTGAAATATGTGATAATGATATCAAAATATAAAAAATTTAGTGAACAATCGAAAGCCAATCTGGTTATCACGATTGGTAATGTGAAACATATGTCAAAATTAGTGAAAATTAATAACAGTAACAAGTGTATAATAATAATTATACCATAAAGTGGTTGAATAAGTACAACAAAGGTATGTGAAACCTAGAATAAAAATGCAACCAAAATAAGATAACATGCACATCAAAATAAATAAGTATGAAATGATGAAGAGTCCATAAATGTTCCCAAGTGCATGAAAAAAAAAGTATCCGTGTATAAGTGAGCTATGAGAAGTCTTCCAAAAAGATGTTCAAAACTTGGCACCACCTTCCACCAAGGATACACCCGAGTATCAGAAGTAAAATCTCCTTACCAGACCTTCTGACCACAGCTGCGGTCAGACTGCACACGGGTTGGTTTAGAGTCACCCAAACGACTATGAGCTGGAGCTACCTCAGATCGCAATCGGCCAGAGCGGATGGATATCTCAAATGCAAGAGGAAAACAGAGAGCCCATAGTGCAGCTTTGCAATGCAATTTTTAATAAAAAGAATGTATTGCACTTACAAGAAGGTTCAAACTAATGCACCATATGCGGTCTGCAAACACGAGATCTCGGCGTCCTCTCTGATTCTCTTTCCTGGGTTAGTTAAAAAAAAACGTGATGACATCAAAGAACGCAGGCCACGCTGACATTACTAGTAATTTTTTTTTTGTTTTTATAAAAATGCCATGAAACTATCCCCTATTTTGTAGACGCTTATAACATTTGCGCAAACCATCAATAAACGCTTATTGTGTTTTTTTTGTTTTTTTTTTTACCAAGAATACATATCGGCCTAAACTGCAGATTTTTTTTTTTTAATTGGTATATTATAGCAATTGTTTATGTGTATGTATGTATGTATGTGTATATGTATGTATGTATGTATGTATGTGTGTGTGTGTGTGTGTGTATATGTGTGTGTATGTATATATATATATATATATATATATATATATATATATTATAATATAATATATAGAGGATGACCCGGCTTACAATATTTTTGTTAGCACTCCTTTTTCTTTTTTTTTTTTTCAGATTATATATTTTTTTAATTTAAGTTTTTCATCATAAAAACTTACAGAAAAGAGAAGACAAAGCTTTGATAAATAACAGAGCCCATAGATGGAAAAAATATATAATTGACAACATGAATTTGGCTCTTGGTATGCATTGCTATAAGTGTTTAGAAATGGATTGCAAATATGGAGTAGGTGAACAAGTTAGTGTATAAAGCCAACAACAACAAAGCCAAAAAAGGATATGTTGGGTACCAAAATCAAATATATAATTTGAAGGCCCAAGAGCGAGAGACTGAAAAGGAGAAAAAAAAGGGGGCTTGTTGGCGAGGTAGCTAATACTGTGTAAAGAAATGGGGGTTAGGAAGGTTCGGAGGCCAAATTGGAGAGTTCTAGTACGTTAACACTTTGAAAACTGCTGCTGGTGTATTGCTTTAGGTGGGCGAGAGCAAGGTTTTTATTGATTATGCAAAGAGGATGACCTGACAAACAATTGGGGAAGCATGTTCCCTGTCTGTGTGAGCTGCCTTGATGGCATCAATCGACACGGCCAGACAGGACACACCAGTGTCTGGTATCTCCATTCAGAAAACATTGATACGCAAAGTCACCACACCAGCACAGATCTGCTTCTGAGCTTGGCATGGTCAAAATGAAACAGACAGAAGGAGAACTAGTATGTGTTTCAGAAGAAATGAGGATATCCATAAAGAACAGGCTAAATTTACCCAAAACTACTTAAACAGACCCACACATGTGATTTTTCACTTTCACTAGGTTTTTATTGAAATGTTTTAATGTACACGTTGTAATTTACAAAAACATGTGGTTATAAGCTTAGCCAGGGGTCTCAAAACTTTCAAAACAAAAGGCTAGTTTACTGCCTTTAAAACTTTGGGGGGACCAGACTGTGGCCAGTGGGAGTATAAAATGTTCTGGGATTGGTGGGGCATAAACGACGCCATAGGCTTTGCTAGTCAATGGGAGTAAATACATATACATAATTGGTTTTAGTGACAGGGAATAGTGCCCCATCATTGGTGTCAGTGGAAGGAATGGTGTCTCATATCGGTGGAAGGAATAGTACCCAAGATCCGGAAAAGGGCAAGCAAAAGACCACAGCCAGTCCGCAGTTTGAAGACCCCTAAGCTAAGCACTGATGGCTTCCATAACTGTATCATCTATGATGACATGCATCTATGTGAGACTATACCAGGTCGTCCTTGGCTATTATGCGAGGGTTTAGGCGAATAGCAAAACCCTGACCAGGATGTGCTTCTCAATCCAGGTGGACAGTTGGGTCTGCTTCAAGATGGCAATAAAAGTACAATAGCCTTCACAGTAGGGAGACGTAAGGGGGTATCTTGTGGTGATGGAAAGGGAATAACGTAAGAAGGGGTGGGAAATGGAGGACACCAAAGACACTCAATGTAGGACCCTAAGGCACAGCTCCTACACAGAGGAAGAAATTGCCATAGATTTAACACTTGATTTTAAAGGGGTTGTAAACCCTCGTGTTTTTTAACCTTAATGCATCCAATGCATTAGGGTGAAAAAAACTTCTGTCACTGGCCAGGCCCCCCCCCCCCCCCCCGACCCATTTTACTCAGCTGAGCCCTGTATTTCCCACGCCGGAGATGCGCTCTTCCCCTCTGCCCATTACCTCGGCTCTTGATTGGATAGAATGATAGCAGCACAGCTATTGTCTCCCGATACTGTCAGTCAAATCCAATGAAGAGGGGGCAGAGCCATGTCGGCATTCTGCGCCTATAGATGCAAATTCTGGACTTGGGAGCATGCCCGCAAGGTAACCCCCCCTGGTAGAGCGCTTCTCCTAGGAGGTTATACAATGCGGGGAGGAGCTACCAGCACCGCCGGGGGACTCCAGAGGTCTAAAACTAACTGCACAGTGGAGATAAATATGACATGTTTGTTATTTAAAAAAAAAAAAAGCCTCCAACACAATACAGCTGCCAAACAAGTTTTCCGTGGATTTTGTTACGAAGGGCGTTGGCTGTGAACTTGTTGTGCATACACACAGCACAACTTTTTTAGCCAACTTTCACCACAACATGGTTTTTCAGCTCTTTACCGCCATTCTTTGGGCAACTTTTGCTATTGTCTAATGTTTAGCAGTTCTGAGCATGCTTGTTTGGATACATCAGATTTTAGTTGGACCAACTTGTGTACACACGATTGGATAAACCAACGTAACAGACTTATGGCCCAACAATTGGTGAGCATGAAGAGCCAATAATTGTCTGATGGAGAGTGCACACGGTTGGATTAAACTAACCAACTCCTAAATCAGACAATTATGGCCATAAAGTTGGATCGTGTGTACAGGTCTTTACAGTCACTTTTAATATTTTGAAGCTTTTGTATTTTTTTTTTTGTTTAATTAACCAACCCATTTGATGCATTTATAGCAAAGCAGTTGCTCAAAAGCTTCAACACAAGCAAAATTAAGAAATCTTGGGTTACTTTGCTTTGTTCACAGTGAATTGCATTACACACTGTTTTAGTTGTTTGAATACATTTTAATAAAGGTCAATGTCACACAAAAGTAAAGTTTTTTTTTCCTCTGTTGAGGATGGGTAAGCAGTCTGTTGCTAAATGGAGATACGGCCTGATTTGTAGTTTGTACCAGGCTCTAGGAGACTACTAGTCACAGCTTCGACTACAAATTAGATACAGCCCTCCATATGTTCAGAAGCAGAATAGTTTATATTCAGTGATGGTTGATGCAAACATTTAGCAGTGATGCTTTATGGTGGCACCACAAAAATAAGGGTTTAAGGAGTTGCACATAAATGAGGCCTTGTATAAGCAGCTCATCTGAGAACATAAGTATTTAACACATCAGATGCCCGGATGATTTTTTTTTTTTTTTGGTTCTTTACAAAGGAAAATTGAAATTTCAAGTGGCGTACGTGCTGGTCTGTCATAATTTCCTTTACATTTCTTATGAATTTCCTTGCTGATATTAATCATGACTACCAGTGTAAACTTGTGTTTTAGAGTGGCTTATTTTATTTGATGCACGTCATATAACATTGGTGTTTCCACACTAAACAAACTGCTGGTATTGACGCGTAAGCCTGCCTAAGCCTAACATGCTGCCATTGCGGAATTAGGGAAATTTCTAAGAGTGTGAATGACTAATCAACCACTGCTTTGCAGGTAAGCCAAGTACTTTTTTGAAATATTTGGTGCAAAGCTATCAATAATGCAATTTTCTTTCCTGCAACCATGGGTTGATGTGGGAATCCCTCTCATGGAGAACACAGTATCAGGAGAACACGCACGCCTATAGCCTCTAACAAAATTCACATGGAAAATCTGACATGCCGGTTGTACCTGTACTGGACCTTTTTTAGATTGGCAACTTCTCTCCACATATTGATCAGTGTTTCCAAATTAATAACTATTGCAGTAGGGAACAGACACAAAAAGATGCAAATTAAGGTTTTTATACACATAATTGCATAGATGGCACATTAATATTACAGTTGTACTTTTATGGTAACAAGGGGCGTAACATAGGCAAGCTAAATTCTAATCAGAACTCGAAAGAATGCAAACATGTAATCAAAACATTGTTGGGGCCATGTGCACAATGAGTGCAGTGTGCAATACATAGGCAAAGCATACAAAATAGAATACAATTTTATATAGACTTTCCTTAACATACCCAAGTCGATTGATGGATCAACTGTACAGTCAGCCTGTCCATACATGTTGTGAATCTTGTCTGAACTGGCCAAGATTGGAACTGTCTAATGCCCACTTTAGCCCTTTGTGCAGAATATCTCACTCAGGTAAATCATGGCAGCCATTGTTTTCCAATCTTGCTGGGATAGGTAAATAAATGGCACTTGAAGCACCAAAATACTTATCCAAGGTAAAGGGTTAATATGGATTGGTCCTCCAGTTCATCAGAGATCAGATAACCAAAATACCTAGGCTTTTGATCACATGACTAAAACTTTCGGTAGCCCAAAGAATTATATTTTTCCCAGGAAAAAGAGTACTTAAGCCTTTCTCCAATTATTCCATCCTAGCAAGTCTAACTTTTAATTAACATGCATATGTCCACTCAGTGAAAGAAATAACACGTGTTTGCATATTGATTCAGATAGGGGAAACCTTTTTTTCCTATGATTTATTACCCTTTAATTTAGTGAATAAACTGCAGTCTTTCTTTCCCAACTCAACTAATTGAACTATTGTAAACGCACCAGATGAATTCTTTTATGGGGATAAGAGCAATCATTCATGATTAGAGATCTTTGGACATTTTGGAAAATTACTGCATAGAAGTGTAGGCATATTCTTCTCTTGTTGCTTTTAGGTATTTTTTTTTGAAAGTCACACTTCAATTGCCCAGTAATCTCTGCGCTTTTTTTTTTTTTTTTTTTTCATATGTTTGTTTTTCCACAGTGTACATGGGGATAGCAAAAAGACAAGTACTAAATCATATTACAATTCTTAAGAAGAATATATATACATTTATCAACTTCCCTCCCAAAAAAAAAATTTTTTTTTCTTAAGTTGTAGGTCTGGAAGGAACAGAAGTTTATCCTTCTCACTATACCGGGAACATCTTTTTCTTTCCTTTACTCCTCATTGTTCTATCTCCTCCAATAGTCTCTTCCCCTCGTCCGAGTTTCTAAATAAGTTCCAACTCTTCCATGTTTCTTCATATTGGTTTTTCTTACCCTTGGCTGAGAGGACCAAGTTCTCCATGGCTTCTATCTCTCTCACCCTATTTATCCAGTCTAGAATCAATGGAGACCTGATATCTCTTCAGTGCAAGGGAATCCCTGCTTTAGCTGCATTAGCCTCATTCACACAGGCGGACTCCGTCGTAACGGAGTCCGCTTGTATCCGCCAGCTCAGCCGAAGATATGTCCGCAGATCTCCGATGAGCCGACGGATGACAAGCTCCGCTCTGCTCACTGAGCGGGGAGGGGCTTGTCGAGCCCCGCTGTCCTCTATGGAGTGATCTGATGAAAACGGACAGCAGGTCCGTTTTCATCAGATCTTACCCAATCAGATCCGCATGGACGGATGGGGACGTGTGCCCCATACGTTTGTTTTTAGCGGATCGGATCAGGTCGGATGTCAGCGGACATGTCTCCGCTGAAATCCGACGCTCCATAGACATGCATGGAGCGCCCGTTCAGGTCCGCCTGAAAAACTGACAGACGGACCTGAACGGATCCATGTGTGAATGAGGCCTTAATCATATGACACAGTACTAATCTCCTATAGGTCTGAACCAGGATCTGAGAACAGTGGAGTAAAAAGAATGCGGGATCATCAGGTAGTTGTAAATCTAAGAATTATTGTGCGATTCTCAGAGGCGTCGCCCAATCCGTTTTTTTTTTTTTTTACAGGTCCAGAATATATGGAGCAATGTCCCGCATTCTTCTCTACATCTCCAACATCTGTGCGAATTTTCCGTGGAGAATTTTTTAAGTCGTACTGGGGTATAATAGCACTGCGTCAGAAGCTTACAATTTAATTCCTGAGTCTGTCTACAGACTCAGGAATTTAGAGTCGGTTAGATAATCTGTTTGTGTTGAAGTGGGGTAAAGGTTCCATCTAGGTCCTTCTCCCATTTATTGATACCTGGTGTCTCAAAATCGTCTGAAGGTTTGTTTACTAATCCATACATTTTAGAGATCCCTCGGGAGAGTGGTTCTTTATCGTTACAGTATGACTCAAGTCATTAGCTGATGCTGAAAATTTACACAGGGACCAAAAGATCATATGAATTGGTTTATTTGGAGAGCCTGCCAGATGTTAACTTCAAAGGGACCCCCCACTGATGGCCAACTATTAAAATATTGACGCGTTTCTGACTTCATAAAATGTGAGGCCTGATATATTCCATTCTCCTTAAGGGTCTGGAGGGCTCCTACCTCAGTACCTGGGCTAAAACTTGGGTTTCCCAAGAGGGCGAACAAAGGTGATTTTTTTGAAGGGAGTTTCCCATTTCGACAAATCTACGCTGTAATCCGAAGGGTTGAACCGATTATAGGGCGTTTCTTAAGGAAAGTCGGTAGGGCTGCTTTTATCACATTACTTGTATTATGATGGCACTTGTTCTTAAAGTCAATGGCTTCTAGGTTTATTATCAGAGCGAACTATGGGCTAGGAAGATGTATAAAAGCCTATATGGAGCATTTTTTGAAATGCATGCACATTGTTGTTCAGTCGTTTAGTTGTGTCTCTGTCCCAGAGCTTGCTTAACTTCATGTTCATTGTTTCGATCATCCTATCTATCCATCTTGTTTTCCATCGTCCTCTTCTTTTTCCTTCCATGTTTCCCAGCATCAGGATCTTTTCCATTGAGTCCTCTCTTCGCATTAGATGGCCAAAGTATTCAAGTTTTCAGATTCAGGATCTGTCCTTCCAGAGAATTATTCAGGGTTGATTTCCTTTTAGGCTGCGTACACACGAGGAGACATGTCCGCTGAAACTGGTCCACAGACCAGTTTCAGCGGACACGTTGAATCGTGTGTACGGCCTATGGGACAGGTTTCCAGCGGACAAAAGTTTCTAAGCATGCTTAGAAACTTGTCCGCTGGAAACCTGTCCGTCGGACATGTGCGATATTTAGTACGCCCAACCATCGGACAGAAATCCCACGCATGCGTCAAATTGGTTTGCCGCATGCGTGGAAGCATAGAACTTCCTTGTTTGAGCACATCGGTATCGTCTACGTCACCGCGTTCTCTGTCTGCTGGGATTTTGGTCTGATGGTGTGTACACACATCAGACCAAAATATCCCTGGAGACATGTCCGATGAAAACGGTCCGCGGACCAATTTCATCGGACATGTCTCCTCGTGTGTACGCGGCATCAGGATTGACTGGTTTGATCTTCTTGCCATCCAAAGGACCGTTTGTGAGTCTTCTCCAACACCATTGTTGAAAAGCATAAATTCTTTGGAATTCAGCCTTTCTTATGGTCCAACTTTCACAGCCATAGGGAGACCAGAGAGGGTGGGGGTATGGGGGCAGTTACTGAGGCTGACCATGCACATATACCTACCCCAAATAGGTTTTTTTATGGACTATCTCCGTACTGATAATCAAACAAATATAATATAATAAAATATACGGTTTAATACATATAAAACATACAAAGAGTCTTTAAAATATCAACCACCAACTGCTGCTGACGGGTTCCCTTGTAAGATTTCTGTTGGAGTGGAGTATAGACTGGTCTTTCCTCAACCAGTTTTGTGGAGTGAAACAGCTTCTTCAGGAGGAATTGTCCTATGAAACAGGTAATACAGTAAGACAAATAGTACATACAATATAATACAGCCATTTTGAACATGAACATTTCAGCCAATATTATAGTAAGGAGATCTGCTCATTAATTTCACAGCCATGGATTATACTGGGAATACCATAGCTATGACTATATGGCACTTAGTCGGTAGGGTGAGGTCTCTGCTTTTTTTATAATGTCATGTAGGTTGCATCCTCATTACCCCATGTTTTATATTTCATTGCAAGTGAAGAAACATTTGCTGAATTTTATCACTATTTTTTATTATTCTTGTTATTATTATGCCCAGACATACAACACACTTAAGTTATGAATACAACCTGCTTTTAGTTAAAGCGGAGTTGCACCCAAAAATTTTACTTTTCTCTTTTTGCCGCCCTTCCGGTGGCATTTTTCAGGGGTATATTACAGGTATTTGCTCCCACTTCTGGCGATAGTCACAGATTCCGAAGCTATCTACGCCATATCCGACCCTTTCTCCATTCCCTGACCCCTGCTGTCTTCTGGGAGGCACACGCCTCCCAGAAGAAAGCAGGGACCAGTAAGGACGTGTAGCGCGACTTGCACATGCGCAGTAGGGAACCAGGCTGAGAAGCTGCAAGGCTTCACTTCCTGATTCCCTTACTGAAGTTGCTGGCGCCTGCGGGACAGATAGGCTTCGGATGAGGACATTGCGGGTGCCCTGGACAGGTAAGTATCCATATATTAAAATTCAGCAGCTGCAGTATTTGAAGCTGCTGACTTTTTTTTTTTTTTTCGGTGGAACTCCACATTTGTTATTGACAATAAATAGTACAGTTCTCTCAAGTCTCGGTAATGTATCAGTTGATACACTGTGAATAATGCGTTAATAAAGTGTTAACAGGGTTTGTATAATACTGACGTAATTGGGATTAGTTTGGAGTCTATTAATCTTCATAACCAGTATCCCATGGAACCCCTTTTCATATAGCTCTATGAGATCTCTCTTGTGTCAACATTGATTTGCTCTTTGATGACTGATGGTTTTATAAATGTTAAACAAGGGTGTTCTGTTTGTACACTTTGGGGAAATTCTACATCCCTAAATACTAACATTTCATTACAAAACTTGAGTTGGGCATGTGACTACTTTTTAGTGGTCACATGATTCAAGAATACAGTTCTTTATTTTTTGGGTTAAAGTCATAACATTACTAACTGGTTTACTCAATCAGCATGCACGTCCAAAAAAAATAGCCTCAGCCCACACTTCAGTGAGTTAGTTGTACTAACATGGATTACTCAGAAAATGCTGATATAGGTTAACCCCTTCATGCTGACTGTACGCAAATATGCATTCTCAGCTTGAAGGGGTTATACCGGTGGTGATGACTGCAGGCGTCAACCCTGTACTTTTTTTTTAGAGCCAGTGGTTGGCTTTATAGTGATAACAACCGATGTTGCTAAAAGCTGCTCGGCTGTTATCCTTAAAGCGGAGGTTCACCCTAAATATAAGCCCTCACATGTGATCCAGCATACTGGCGTCAGCGCCAGTATGCTGTTTTTTTTTTTTTTTAATCCATGTACTTACTGTATTATGCTGAATTTTATTTTTTTTACCCCGCGGTGGACGGCGCCAGTATAGCGCGTCACATCTTACGAAAGTACCCGAAAAGGACTCGGGTAATCTCGGCGAAAATGCGGCGCCTGCGCACAGACCTAGGAGCTGACTGCGCAGGCGCCGTATTTCTCCGAGTCCTACGGCTATGGCGCGTCACGCCCTCCGAAAAACGCCGAAATAGGACTCGGAGAAATACGGCGCCTGCGCAGAGCTCCTAGGTCTGTGCGCAGGCGCCGCATTTCGCCGAGATTACCCGAGTCCTTTTCGGGTACTTTCGTAAGATGTGAATACTGGCGCCGTCCACCGCGGGGTAAAAAAAATAAAATTCAGCATAATACAGTAAGTACATGGATTAAAAAAAAAAAAACAGCATACAGGCGCTGACGCCAGTATGCTGGATCACATGGGAGGGCTTATATTTAGGGTGAACCTCCGCTTTAAGGAGTTGGGGGGGACTTCCGCTGCTTTTCCCAGGCCTTCCATCCCACCGGGAGACCCGAGCCACCGTTTGGCACGTCCGCCGCCTAAACGGAGACCCGCACAAAGCTGCATTCGGCTTAACTCGGGTCTCGGATGTAAAATCCTGGAAGGGACCTCACAACGTCCCTTCCACTGTACTTGGCTGACAATGGCGTAGATTAAAAAAAATATATACTTCTAACGTGCAAAGGAAGGGATTTGGAGTATGTTAGACCCCCGATTCCTACATAAAAAGTACCCGTCAATACCTATTACAGTCACAAGGTATGTTTACAGCACTAAAAGTGATCAGAATTTTTAAAGGGACAATGTTTAAACAAAAAAGACCCAAGAAAACATTTTTTAAAGCGCCCCTGTCCCCGCGTGCTCACGCAGCAAAGAAAAACTCATATGTAAGTAGTGCCTGCAAATGTAAATGGTGTTCAAATCGCACATGTGAGGTATTGCTGTGTTTGTCAGAGTGAGAGCAATAATTCTAGCAAAAGATCTCCTCTAACTCTAACCTGGTAAACGGTAATTTTTTTTTTTTTTTTTTAAAGCATAACTGAGGGAGATGTTTAAGTACCATAGTTTGTTGCTATTCCGTGAGTGTGAGCAATTTCAAAGCATGACATGTTGGTATCTATTTACTCGGCCTTATATCTTTCACATTATACAAATTGACTTACTTTAAAAATCTCTCAACTTTTTAAAAGCCTTTACAAGTTACCAGTTTGGCGTTAAACCGTTTCCGCAGCATGTAAGTGATCCAGTGGCTGTATAGCCGATTGGATCACTCCTATATTATTCGACATTGCCGGATAAAAAAAAAAAAAAAAAATGCAGCTGCAGCCATGACCCTGGTAAAACCACTGAAACCCGAGGACATATGGGTATGTCCCAAGGGTGGACAAGTGGTTAATGTACACAGGAACAGTGGAATTCAAGAACATAGTTATACTGCTGACTTTAGGGTTTTGATACTGGAAAACTCAAAAGCTGTTGGCTGGCCAAGTGTAACCTTGCCCACTCCCATGATGCTTGTGTAGTGCAAGTGTTCTAGGAGGATGGACATTTTTTATTTTTTTTTTTGAGAAAAGCAAACCCAATTTACCAGACTTTTTTCTTTTCTCTAGACTAGACAATTTTTCCTTAAATCAGAATTGGTTATGCTGCCGAGCCGAAATTCATCATGCAGTTATCCTGATCAGCTGATACTCTGTGCCACCTTGGAGACCGTAGCTGGACTCCTACACTAGAGTTGTGTGACTAGCCGTTATTGTGCCCCTTAGGCACTGGATGCTGCTTGTGGTGCTGTCCAAATGCTTAGTGTATTGACTTGTTGGCCACAGTGCTCTTTACAGGTCCAAGCGTCTGGTATGATCCTGAAGACTTCATAGGAAATATGTTTGCCGTAGGGGTGAAGCTTGCCTGGAATTCGAATTGAACAAGGTCTCACTTGCTAGCCCCAGACAGTTTAAAGCACACTGACAAATGTATGCTCAAGGGGATGCCTTTTTTATTTTATTTATTGCGAAAAACCTAAAAAAGAAAGGGGTACGGGTGCAGGATATTATAATTGGAAGACGAAAACTTTAGACATCTTCTTCTAACGGCCTTTGCTGAGGGTAGGAGGAAATAGCCAGCTAATGTGGAACTTTAAGAGCAGTCCCAGTCCTTGGATCAACCACTGACACTTACACCCCAAAGCACATGCACATCTGGGATCCATAATCAAACTCTTACCCTAAGTTCCAAGGGCAGTTGTCTCCTTCTCAGCCTCCATGTGACATTCTACAGTGAGTAAGAAAAACAAAGACCAGCCTTTGTAGGTGATGCCCTCCAGGCAACTGCCTCTCAATCTCGTCTCCTTTTAGCACTTGCTGAGGCTCAAACAGCAAATTCAGTACACAGTCTGCATCCCAGGGGTAGCGGCCCCGGGGCAAGAATGCTCTGAGCAAGCCTCCCAATCTATCTTCTCCCTCAGCCTCTTGGGTGCCCCTCTTAGAGAGCAGATACTTATTCAGAACTTCAGTGGTTGGCCCTCCTGCTATATTCTCCGGAAACCTTTTCTAGAGGCAAGCATGATTTATCCACAACTAAGCTTAGGGAGCCCTCGAAACATTACTCCACTTGGTACAGCAGAGCCAAATACAAAATGTATCCTAAATAGGGCAAGGTGCTACAGTAGTGTTCAAGACTACGTTTTTATTTTTTTATGATTAACTGTTTAAAAGGTATAACAAAAATCCTAAAACCCAAATAAAAAATGTGGGTTATGAACTTGTTTGCAACCCATTCACAAATGTTAGCAAGTATTTTTTGCTGCTTCATTAAAAAAATAAAAATAAATTAGGACGACATCGTAGTGATAAGTTTCAACCTCATCAACACAGTTTCAACCTCGGTGCTAAGAGTTTCATCGCTTGGAGACTATTCCTCCATATTTGTAGGCTAGACAGTTCAACTTGCTGGTGGGATTTGTTACAATATTTTTTTAAACATATTTTAAAAACTGAGGGAAATAATTATTTTCCAAAGCCTGCTTTAAAAATTAACATGCTGATCAGTGTATTAAGATGCGTGTGACAGTGCCAGTCCTATTTGGTCTCTGTCCTTGTTTCCCTGGATTACCTGTTCCCTGGACCTGTACAGGACCATTTCTATATTTGCCCCAACTAATGCTGCCAGTGTGCATCGCCCACTCGGCACTTACCTGTCTTGGTGGGGCAGCGGGACACGGCAGTGATGTTATCCACGCTCCTCAATGTCCTCTCCCATTCTCTTCCCGTCCTCTGCTATGAATGGACGCCCGATGGGCTAAAACAGGCGCTGTGATTGGATGCCTATCGGGTGACGGGTAACAGACCAGAACACTTGATTTGTCTGAGAGGCAGTTCAGTGTTGGCAAAAGCGAATATTAATTTGCTTTCCTAACAAAACACTGTGTGAACTGCAATGCCCCAGCTGGTCATCTCTTTGGATGCCTATTAGAGCCTACGGCTCTGTGACGGATCTCAAAAACCCCAGGTGGGCACATCCGCCAGACCTGTGTCTCCTGTCCTCCAAACGCGCCTGCAGATTCGCCATAACCAGCCCTTAACCCCTCAAACACGAGACAATCCACACAGGTATTGAGGGTTAAACATGCAGAACATATGCTGTTTATTAAATCCAAGACATTCAGTTTTATACACAGTCAGGGACACTCCCCTTAGCCTTGTCATAGAGGGGAGGGGTAGGGGACAAGGAACAGCTAATGGGAACTGAACACTTGTACAATGAAACAGAAACTACAGATAAACATAAAAGGATTATGGTAAGCAGGCAGCCTCTCAATACACATCCCCTGCGGAGAGATGTCTCCAGTCCAGACCATTGTCAATGTGCCATGAACTAACACAATTAGACACAGCAACAAGAGGGGGGATGGGGGAGAAGGGATGTAGCATTACATTATTTCAATGCCGGCTTGTCCCCAGGTCACCACTCTCTTGGTGCCATAATCTGTGTCACTAAGAGGCCCGCCCACAGTCCCTTCCAAAACACAGTGACAGTGGGTTCTGTCTCAGCTCTAATCGGGTGCTTCCTGCCGCTGTAATTCAGGGGCCCCGAAAAGGGTCCGGGCACCTGAATAGGGGGTGGCAGCGGCGACCATAGATTCATGCAATGCATGAATCTATGGTGATAAACAAGTGGCAGGAGACAGGGGGTGGTGCCCTTTATGGACGCACCGCCACTGGTGGACATAGTCCTGTTGAGTACGGGGGTCCATCACAATGCCCATGAACATAGTTAAAAAGGATGTTATAGAAAATTGCGATTCTTATACCAGCTGATGAGCTACTGGTTTTGATTTTAACTTTACAGTGCAAAAGAAACTATTGAAACTTATTAAGATGTTATGTGACTGGTTGCTTTTTCCTTTTCTGTACACAAGGCTTAGTGTGTAATATTTGATCAGTTTGTAGATCAACTTCTTGAATCTCTACCCCTTTCCTGTTTTTTGTTATGTCTTTTGTCAGCAGTGTGGAAATGGCTTTACTGACTACCACAAAACAAGAATAAACCTGTGGCTTCTATAGCATTTCAAGACCTGTATTACCTGTTTCACCTTTTAGAAATTGGAATATATTGAGGTATATGTGTACTTTGTGGTTTTTCAAATGAACAACCAGTGGGAAACACTCTGGGACTAAACCAACCCTATCGCTTTTCCAATTATAAAAGGTAGTCCTATTTTTTTCAGGCGATGCCTGACTCATTAACGTTGCACTCAAGTCAAATGTGAACTTGTCAAAACTTGCAATATCATTAAATTATGGATAGCCTGTGACAGTGCAGACTGTCTTCCCCTGGCTTGAGGCTGACGCTACACAAGTCATGTAAAAAAGAGGTCAGAGTTTGTCCAGATGCCCTTTGTTAAAAGCTCATGTCTACAGTGGATTATAGAAGGCGAAGGAAATTAGTGTATTTGTTTTAGTGTACGGAAAAGTCGAACTCTGACATTTATTAAAATAAAATGCCAAAGTAATAAAACTAAAATTCGAATAAACCAATAGTTTATTAGTATTCTGGTTGATTTTCATTGCATGCATATTTCTATTTTAGGACATTTTACCAATTGTGGAATTTAGTGGCGGTGCGTCCATAAAGGCACACAGGCGCCGCCCCCTCTTCTGCCACCTGTCTATCACCATAGATAGATTTATGCATTGCATGAATCTATCTATGGTTGCCGCTGCCACCCCCTATTCAGGTGCACGGCCCCTTTTCGGGCACCTGATTTTTTTGGAAGCCCCTGATTAGAGCTTCAGGCTCTGATAGGTGTCCTAAAAGGTGAACAGCAGGCACCATGCTGGGCGCTCGCAGTTCACTTACCGTTGTGTTACGAAAAGCAAATGAATATTTGCTTTCCTAACACTGAATCGCATCTCAGCCAATCGGGTGCTTGGGTCTGTTGATAACAGAAAATAAATACTCCTGCGCACGAGTGGATTACCAGGTAGACAGTATGTCATGATGGTGCATGTCACTGGCCTTGCTGCCCTTCAGGGATAGGATTATCCTAACAATAAACGATAAACAATAAAAAAAAAAAAGAAAAGGTGCACCAGCCTAGGGCATTATCCTTGGGGTGGATTTTTATTAAAAAAGATAAAATGAAAACTACTCAAGCGTAGGTGAAAGGTTCACAGTGTAAATAGTTTCCACAGGTAACAGCAAAGAATCGGACCCAAAAACACTCCAAATGGTCACTGATGGTCACTGCCGGATGACTCGTTTCGAAGGACAACCTTCTTCCTCCGAGCCCAGCAATTGGGTCTGTTACCTGTCACCTGATTGGCGGAAATAACAGGCACTGTGATTGGATGCCTATCGGGCATCCAATCATAGCAGAGGACGGGAAGAGAGGCTGGGAGAAGACTTTGAGGAGCGTGGAGGACAGTGCCGCCATGACCCAACAAGACAGACAAGTCCTGGGCAGGTGGGGGATGCACACTGGCGTTTGATCGGCACCATGTCAGCGTTTGATCGGCACAGTGGCTGCAATTGATGTATTTTTTTGTTTTGTTTTGTTTGCGCCCCCCCAAAATGTTTGTCCTACAAGTACAATTCTCGTAATTCTGTCTGGCTAGCAATGTGGGCAAACAAGTCCCAGTCAGGGTGGGGAGAGCAACGGGGTGTGATCTCCCACCTGAAAGCAGTGGTCAGGGCTGAGCGGTCAGTCACCAGGCTTTAAAGCGGTCACCTGACAAGGAGGAAAATGCTGTTGTCCTCTGTAAGCTCCATGTTGGAACTTACAAGAAGGTTAGGACCACCAGCTCCAACAGAAGAATGGCAGAGGAGCGTGGTCAAGGTCGGTTCCACTGGGTGGGGGGCGTTCAGCTTAAGAGAGACCCTGTCACCCAATTGGGCTAAGTGTTGGGGGTCTCTTTAAAATATAACTTGTATTTGAGTAACTAATGAGCAACTTGTGTGTTTTGTGTCTATTTGCTTGTGTAACCATGGATAGTTCCCCTAAAGCTATGCTGTTTGTGTGTATTAGAATATTTGTCCCAGCTATTGTGCGGACTGATCCAAACCTTTACCACAGGCATGGGCATGAGCATGAGCTACCCTGTATGGAGACATAACTACCTCATGGCAGGGATTCAGATGTTTTCTAGTGTTTCTATATATATCCTACGGATCTGTACATCTGTTTATGGAAATGGTATGAATGTCCCCTGTGTACATTATGAAGTGCATCTTGTCAGATGTACATTAATTGTTGTATTTTGAATTGTAGTCTTTGGTCTGTCTTGTTTTATGTGCCTTTTTATTAATAGTCATCCTTTTTAAGTGGTTGTAAATGTTCTCATTTAAAAAAACTAAATAAAAATAACAAACATATCATACTTGCCTCCACTGTGGCCCCGATCCTCCTGTTCTGGGGTCCCACGGCGGCTCTCTTGTCTCCTCCCCATAATAGATAACCCTCTCTAGGAATCTCTCTCCCGAGTGGCTTACCTTGCGGGCGTGCTCCCGTGTCATACACTCGGCGTCCATAGATTTAGAGTGTATGACTCTGCCTGCCCCCCCCCCCCCCCCCCCCCGGTGACCACGTCATTGGATTTGATTGACAGCAGTGGGAACAAATCTTTGAATATATCTTATGAAGAGCCGAGAGTTAGTGGATAGAGCGAAGCGGGATCACGCCCATGGAAATTCGGGACTCGGGTAAGTAAAACGGAGGGGCTTGGTGGCCGGACACCACTGTAAACCTTCATGTTTGCAACATATGATGCATTAAGGTGAAAAAACATGCAGGTTTACAACCCCTTTAATCGCTATGGGCATCTGCTACCCTTAAGGGACAGACGTCACTGGACTGGGGTTGTCGACCCCGAGTCTGTCGTCCCTTCACCCCCCCATGAGTGGCCCTCCTGGCCGGCCGGGGGTGCGTGTTCCTGTGATCCTAGCTCCGAGACCACGTTGGTCCTGGGTTGGGATCTTCCGAGTAGGCCCAGTAGGCAGGTAGATTTCTAGGGTAGTTTTTAGGTTTGGAAAATTGAGGAGGGTAGATTGGCGCTCTTTACTAAATGGGAATTTGTGTTTTAACTTGAATAAACCTCTTGGCACTGAGTGCACGCAAATATGTAGCCTTTCGGTGGCTGGGCCTTGGCGCTGAGTGGCCACATATTTGCGTGCATTAGTAACGACCCTGCTTTTCCGAGAGCACGGCAGTGTCCGGCGGCTCACAGTTTGCGATTTAAGTTTTTTCCGTTCATGTGACTGCCGTGACGAGCAGTCGCATGGCCATAAGCCCCACCCTTCCTCTCAGCAAACCAACCCCTTAAAGTAGCCGACCCCTAGGGGTTAAAGTGTTTGTTACCCCAGCATTTCTTATTCCTGATATCTGCCTGCTGTACCATGTACTTGTATAATAAATTATCCTGTTCTTTTTGTATTGCTTCCTTTTGTGTGAAGTTTCTGGAGTTCCTGCCAGTCCCTTTTGCTTTCCTATTAAAAACTGACCACACATGTGGAGAGGACACCATGGTCAGTGCTCTACAGTAGCTATACTGGGAACACTCCTCCAATGATTAGGTTTGTCCTGACACACCCCTCCTGCCCAGCCATTCACTAGAAGGTTCAGTGTCTTGCTGCTTCTCCTCCCCCAGCTCTTATGCAGCTGAGAACAGAGGGAATGTGATCACTTCTAAAAAAGGAAACAAAATGTATTCATAATTTTATTTATTTTTCATATCTATACACAATTGTTTTTACCTTTTTATTTCAACTGGGTTCTTTTACAAGGTGATTGTTTTGTTTACAATCACTTTAAGTAGGACATATGTTAGCACTGCCAAGCTAGATTATTATAACTGCTTGCCGACAGCCGCACGCACATATACATCTGCAGCATGGCACGGATGGGCAAAATTACGTGTATATATAAGCGAACTATGTGACTCGTGTCACGGTGAGGAAGAAGGGGGGAAATGCTGATGTAAACAAGCCTTTCCCCAGTCTTCCTAGTGACAGGACACTGATCACAGCTCCCTGTAATCGGAAGCGGTGATCACGGTCCTGTCGCACACAGCCCACCCCCCTACAGTTAGAAGCACTCCCTAGGGCACACTTAACCCCATTCATCATCCCCTAGTGTTTAACCCCTTCCCTGCCACTGTTTTTTTTCACAGTAACAGTGCATTTTTCTAGCACTGATAGCTGTAAAAATTACAATGGTCCCAAAATAGATGCTCTATTTTTGCTTTGTGCAAAAAATAAAAACCGCAGAGGTGATCAAATACCACAAAAAAAAGCTTTATTTGTTGGGAAAAAAATTACGTCAATTTTGATTGGGAGCCACGTCGCACGACCGCGCAATTGTCCGTTAAAGCAACGCAGTGCCGAATCAGTGGCCCGGTCATTGACCAGCAAAATGGTCCAGGGGCTGAAGTGGTTAAGTAAAAAAAAAAATCTATTGCCTAGGCAGGCAACATTACATGGTCTCTAGCAATCAGTCATTACTGCAACCTATTGTTTTCAATATGCAGTGAGATATGTGGCTTAGAAAGGCTGGCCCAGATTCACAGAGCGATTACGCCTGCACAACTGGTGTTGCGCGTGCGTAAGTCTAAATGTGCGCGTGCGTTTAGATGCGCGCGATTCAGAAAACGAATTACGCCAGTAATCTACTTTATTTTGTCTGGCGTAATTTCGTTAGACAGACGCATCCGTCCGCGCAAAAATGCGCTAGACACACCATTGATTTGCTAGTCAAATATGCTAATGAGGGAGTTGCGGGGATCCACAAAAAAACGCAGTTGCTGCGCAGGCTACTCGTCTAAAGTTAGAGCACCTAAAAGCTGGTCTAAAAAATGAAAAAAAGTCTACTTGTCAGATAAAGCAACACTGTTAGTGAGGAGTTCAGCAGTCACACGTGTTGCCCAACAATCTGTATGCCAACATGCCAGGGGCATCGTCGCGCATAGCTATACTACTGACTTTAGATGAACAAAGAAGGAGGAGGGCACGGAGGATGGCACTAAGGAGGGCACGGGAGATGTTTTTTATTGTTTTTTATTTTTTTTTATTTGCTTATATAAAATTTACAATTTAAATTAATCTAATACAATATTCTTATCTGATACAAGCCCCTCACTCTTCACTTGATATATCACACACGCATAGACATCTTTGGCATGAGTGATTCTGAGGTGTCTCGCATCTTCAGATTCACCCCTCATGCCATCATGGAATTACTACAACCTTGCAGGAGGACATCACCAGCCCAACACATGGCACCACCCATGACACCCATGACAGCTACATATACAATCAGAGCCCCATCCCCACAGATTTCGAACAGAACATGTATGGGGACAGCTGGCTGGTTGGTGAGTGACATGGGAGTCGGGCATGACTATCCCCTCCCGTGATGCACACCTCACAAGTGGCACATGCATGACTAACATCCTCCTGTCTTTTCCCTTCAAGGTGACTCTGCATATGCACTGGTACCCCATCTCATGACCCCATCTCATGCCAGCTCACATTATGCATCTTTGCACGTTAAACGCAAAATGAGAATGCATGCATGCATGCACACCACTGTGGTCCCTAGCACACACACCCCACATCCTCATCACATTGGATTGGCACCAGTCCACCATGCAGGACTTGTGAGCTGCAACGCCATGCCACGGCTCCAATTATGTCACTGTACATTCATACACCATTCACACAGACCTGGGGATCACTTCTCCACCACAAATGAGGGTGACACCCCTTTTCCCGCAGGAATATCACCCCCACATTCCAAAATCATACACAAACCGAACCAAAAAAAATTAAATAAATGAAGAGCAAAAATAAAAAATGCCCAGCAAAAATATAATTTAAACAAAATAACAACAAAGAAAACACATAAAAGACAAAAATCACTCTGCAAAACAGTCCTCAAATATCTCAGACACGTCACAAACAAACAAAAGCACCTTGCTGTATAGGAAGGGATACAAAGGGATGTATTTTTGCAAAGGAAGTGCATTTGTGTGTGTCTATTTATGCTGTCTGCGTAGTTCATAAAGTTGCCCTAGTCCATTTCCAATTTCACTGATTGCGCCGCTCCCGAGTTGTGAGCATGCGCACATCGGAGCTGACCATGGTCTCCTTCAAGCGCGCATGCGCGAGCCGGCCGGCCCTTCATTTGCATGGGGTCATGGCTCATTTCAATGTAACACGCCCACGTCCCTCCCAATTTGTATTACTCCTCCTTACGCCTCTGGAAAAAATCTTACGCTTGCGCAATTTCCTGCGCAAAAGCTACGTGAATCGGGGGATTACGCGGCTAGATGGCGCAAGTCTAACGTAATGGCGGTGCGCTACGCCGGACCGATAATGCGCCGATGTACGTGAATCTGGGCCGCTGTCCCTATGTGCATAATTACACACTATACATAGAAACAAGGTTTTATTATATCAAGAAAATTGCCTACATTTGGCTGCATGTTTTTTTTTTTTTTCTGCATTTTTGCTTGATATTCAGTTTCTATCATTTTTAAAATAGACCTATGATAAAAATGATAGACCCTTAATTTCTTTGTAAATGGAGAAACGTACAAAATTTGCAGGGGATCAAATTTTTCCCCACTGTACCTAAACCACAGACACCACTTTTGGGCGAACTACTACTGTAATGTACACTGTATATGCTACATTTTTATTTTGTGGTGTACGTAGAGCTGGGCGATTTAATTTTATTTTTTTCCTAAAAAAAAAATCTGCAATTTCTTTTTTTTTTTTTACAATTCGAATCAAGTTTTTATTTTTTTGATGGACACTGCGTCGGTTCTGAGGAGCTGCGGGCAGGAGTTTTAAACAAGGCTTCGGTCTAGTCCTCGGCGTCCGGCCTTGCGGACTAGGCCAATGCCGAGGCCTCGCCTAACGGTTCCTGGTCACAGCTCCTCAGGACCGTCAGAGTGTCGGCGCCGGCCCTGGGGAGCTGCGAGCAGGAGATTTTAGGTGAGGCTGTGGCTTTGGCCTAGTCCGGCGTCTGGCCTCACGGACTAGGTCGAAGCCACTGCCTCACCTAAAAACCTCCTGCCTGCAGCTCCTCAGGACCGGCGCTGTGTTGGTGTCAGTCCTGGGGAAAAAAATCAAACACTTTTTTTTTTTTTTTATAAATATGAATCGATTTGACTTTCCAACTCGATTTTAAAATACATTTTTTTCCCAGCCCTAGGTGTACGTCATATATTTAAAACCCTTGCTTATGATGTGCAGACTGTTACTCGCTTACTGTTTGAACCAAGCAAGACTGTAAAACCTTCCTGATTTTTCTTTTTGTTATGATGTTATTATTGCTGTCAAACACATGCCACCCAGACAAAGGACATAAGCTGGGTTTTGTAACCTGCTCCATTTTAAGCCTGGCCCTGGCACATCTTGCTTCTCAAGTGCTTTACCCCTTACGTACTTGAATAAGTGTCAGTTATTCCTTCTCTGCTGCAATTATTCTTGTAAAAAGCACCTTGATGGCACTTCATAAAACTCATTGCATAAATACTGTGTGTGGCCCCCGCTTGTAATGTATTAGGATGAAGTGCTCACTCTTAGAGGCAAGCCAAACAAGCTGAACAACACATGTAATGCACGGCGTTGTTTATATTAAAAGATTTTTAGTTCATGACAATGGGCGATTTTTCACCCTGCTTAGTCAAGTATGAGTTTACGTTAAGCACCTCAGTATTGTGTATTAGTGGCATTGTTAATAGCACGTAGTTTGATGTTGCTTGGTTTACTCTTGTGTGGTGTGGTTTTGGTATTCTTCAGTGCTTTGTGGTACCTAAGGAGCCCAAAAAACACTGAATGCGTTATCTGATCATTGTCAATCAAAAGTTCCCTGTTTGTTTAAAAATTATTGATTGAGGTGGGGCAGTGGTGCCAACCGTCCGTATTTTTATGGACAGTTTGTAAAAACGGGCACTTTTTTCTCCAGTTCGTAAATATCCGTGGTTGCGGGAATGTGCCAGTAAAAAGAGCCAAGATCAATTCAGCTTGGAACTGCGCATTGAGATTGGAGGCAGGGTGTGATTGTAGGCAGGGGGATGATGGGGGCTGTGGTGGCACTGCAGAGGGGGATGGAGGCAGAGGGCAATAGAGGTAGTGGGAGATTGGAGGCAGGGGGTGTTAGTGGCAGGGGGTGTTGGTGGGACCGCAGAGGGGGATGGTGGCACCGCAGAGGGTAGGGGATGAAGACAGGGGTTGGTAACACCACAGAGGGGGATGGAGGCAGGGGACGATGAAGGTAGGGAGTGATTGGAGGCAGGGGTCCTGGGGGAGGTTGGAGGCAGGGGGAGATTGTGGCACCGCAGAGGGGAGGTGAAGGCAGGGGGTGATGTGACTAAATAATCTGCCCTTATTATATCAAGAATAACAAAAAAAAAATTAACCTTAAAGCGGAGTTCCACCCAAAAATGGAACTTCCGCTTAATCCACTCCACACCCCCTTACATGCCACATTTGGGATGTCATTTTTTTGGGGGGGGGGAGTGGGGGCTTCAGGAGGAGTGGTACTTCCTGTCCCACTTCCTGCTTCCGCCGAGGGGCTGGTTAGGCGATTAAGCTTTATCGCCTACAGCAGCCCCTCCCTGTAGGCGATCGCATGGGACACATGACAGGTCCCATGCGATCGCATGTCCAATCAGCGGCGAGCCCCCCCCCCCCCCCCCAAATGATCAGTGCCACTGGCTATAGCTTACAATGCTAATCGGTGTATTCTGCTGACAAGGAAGGCTTCCAACCAGCAGAACACAATACCGTTGCAGGAAGGTATCCCCCAAATGTGAGGGGATTGGCACTTTTTTGTTTGTTTTTTGTTTTGTACAAAAAAATGCTTTATATCAGTGATCTCCAAACTGCAGCCGAGGGGGCCAGATGTGGCCCTTTGTGTGCATTTATTCAGCCCTAGAGGCACTATTTCATCCACTGATTGTCGGAAAATTTTACAACATGCTATCCAACATTTGTTGATGGAAAACCGACAACAATTGTCCGATGGAGCGTACAAACGGCCTGTCATCGCACAATTCCCGTTGGAAAATCCGATCGTGTGTACGGGCCTTAAGTGTAGCAATATGGCTACATTTAATGAAGGTACAACATTTGGCAACATATTGCTACAATTGAAAGCACCTCTCTTCTTTTATACTCCGGAGCTCCTGCTGGATTTTGCTTCTAATTCCTTGGGGAGGCTTCCATTTGTGGATGGACATTTTATGGTTACACAACCCATCACATTGTTATAATCTTTTTATATGGACTATAAACTGAAGGACCTATGAATAAATGGTTATAGAAGAATAATGTGAGTTTCCATTATTTCTTATGGGAAAATTTTGCTTTGATACGAATCATTTGAGTTTCAATTACGGTGGAACCCCCGTCTTACGAGCATTTTCTGTTCCAGGAGAATGCTCGTAATCCAAAGTGCTCGCATATCAAAGCGAGTTTCCCCATTGAAGTCAATGGAAACAAAAATCATTTTTTTTTTCCGTATTGTCTTCAATGGCATGCAATTCCACATGCGGCCAGAGGCGGGAGAGCCTCAGAAATGGCCGAAAAGGCCCGAGAAGACTTCGGCTGAGCTCGACAAATCTCGGAAAGACTTTGTTCCCGAGATTTGTCAAGGTCAGGCGTGCTGTCTTTGGGCCTTTCCGTGCATTTCCAAATGGCGATGGTCGGCCCCACCTCAGGCCAAAAGCAGTACTGCACACCGCTTTGGCCTGAGTCGTGCTTGTTTTGTGAGACAACACTCACAAACTGAGTTACGAGTTTTAAAAATACAGTGCTCGTATTGCGAAATGCTAGTTAACCGCGTTACTCGCAATCCGAGGTTCCACTGTATTTTTTTGGGTAAATTTGCTTTGAGTGCTTTGGATTACAAGCATGTTTCTGGAAGGAATTATGTTCGCAATACAAGGTTTTACTATACATAGTTCTCGGCAACTGTCTATTGTTGGCGCTACAATGAGCTGCATTACTTTCTGTCAGTGGCGACTGGTTTTTCAAATTTTTTGGGGGGCGCAAACAAACGAATAAGAAAACGCGCCAATTGTAGCCTCGCTGTGCCATGCCACCAGACGTAGCCTCGCTGTGCCATGCCACCAGACGTAGCCTCGCTGTGCCATGCCACCAGACGTAGCCTCGCTGTGCCATGCCACCAGACGTAGCCTCGCTGTGCCATGCCACCAGACGTAGCCTCGCTGTGCCATGCCACCAGACGTAGCCTCGCTGTGCCATGCCACCAGACGTAGCCTCGCTGTGCCATGCCACCAGACGTAGCCTCGCTGTGCCATGCCACCAGACGTAGCCTCGCTGTGCCATGCCACCAGACGTAGCCTCGCTGTGCCATGCCACCAGACGTAGCCTCGCTGTGCCATGCCACCAGACGTAGCCTCGCTGTGCCATGCCACCAGACGTAGCCTCGCTGTGCCATGCCACCAGACGTAGCCTCGCTGTGCCATGCCACCAGACGTAGCCTCGCTGTGCCATGCCACCAGACGTAGCCTCGCTGTGCCATGCCACCAGACGTAGCACAATTTATGTATTGTTTTCAGTGGCGGTGCAGGAGCGAGAGAGGATGGCGCTCCTGTACCCTCTATGGACGCACCTCCACTGCTTTCTGTACAGATGTAGAAAGGTTTTTACACATTTGTATAAAATAAAGTATGTTTTTAGCTGTTTGCAATTTACATTTGATGACTTTTTGAGCGTTGTAAGCATAAAAGGGGCAATGTTTACTAGAGTGAAAGCAGATCTTTGATCTCTGAGGCATGAGAAAAATGTTATTTGTAAGTACAAAGGATAATTGAGTGGAGATCTCCAGGGGACAAGGAGGCGCTGAAATCGAATCACCAGCCAGAGTTGGTATTCTGTGCAGGTAATCCGACATGTTGCTTCCTCCAGACTGAGAGTCCATGCACATCCACTGTTTGGTCACGTGACGCTGAGCATCGGCGAGCTGTAATTCTAAGGCTGGAGGGAATTCCTGAGGTCTCTGCAGTCAACTGGCAGGGAGGATTAGTTATTTATAGTCGGCTCCAGCTGGTTTATAGACATTACACACAAGGTGCTGTACTTTAAACTTTGTGCTGTCTTTTCCAACAAACCTGCTTTGTCTGCGGCTATATTTACTATATATATCATTGTGCTTTCTTCGCGTTTTTTTTTTTTTTTTATGTCTGCTTTTTTAAACCACTGAAGGATTTGCCCCCTTAATGACCAGTTTTTTTTTTTTTGCGATGCGGCACTGCGTTGCTTTAACTGACAATTGTGCGGTCATGCGACATTGTACCCAAACAAGATTGATATCCTTTTTTTCCCCACAAATAGAGCTTTCTTTTGCTGGTATTTGATCACCTCTGCGGTTTTTATTTTTTACGCTATAAACCAAAACAAAGAGCGACAATTTTGAACAAAACACAATGTTCTTTACTTTACTAAATATCCCCCCCAAAAAAATAAAAACACGTTTCTTCTTCAGTTTAGGCTGATATACATTCTTCTACATATTTTTTGTAAAAAAAATCACAATAAGTGAGAACCTCGGAAACGGCCAAAAAGGCCCTAGAAGACTTCCGCTGACCTCGACAAACCTCGGAAAGACTTTGTTCCCGAGATTTGCCAAGGTCAGGCGTGCTGTCCTTGGGCCTTTCCGTGCATTTCCAAACGGCGACGCTCGGCCCCACCTCAGAGCAAAAGCGGTACTGCACACTGCTTTGGCCTGAGTCGTGCCCGTTTTGCGAGACAACACTCACAAACTGAGTTTCGAGTTTTAAAAATACAGTGCTCGTATTGCGAAACGCTAGTTAACCGCGTTACTCGCAATCTGAGGTTCCACTGTATTTCTTATGGGGAAATTTTTCTTTTCTTTGCCCCCTTAATGACCAGGTATTTTTTTTTTGCGATACGGTACTGTGTTGCTTTAACTGACAATTGCGCGGTCATGCGACATTGTACCCAAACAAGATTGATATCCTTGATATTTGTAAAAAAAATCACAATAAGTGTTTATTGATTTGTGCAAAAGTTATAGCCAAATAGGGGATTTATTTATGGCATTTTTATTATAATTTTTATATATTTTTTACTAGTTATGGGGACCAGCGATTTGTAGCGGGGCTGCGACATTGCAGTAAACAGAGTGGGCATTTTTGACACTCTTTTGGGATTATTGACATTTATACAGCGATCAGATATAAAAATATCCACTGATTACTGTATAAATGACACTGACTGGGAGAAGGGTTAAAGTGATACTATATGTTCGCATTTTTTTATTTTTTTTTAAAATAACAAACTTACCTCAACTGTGCAGTTCATTTCGCACAGAGTGGCCCAGAACGTTCTCTTCTGGGGTCCCACGGCGTCTGTCTCAGCTCCTCCCCGCAAGAGCTAACCCCCTCGGGGAAGCTCTCTGCTGAGGGGGTTACCTTGCAGGCACGCTTGTGTGTTATACACTCAGCGTGCATAGCCGCCGAATGTATGATTTGGTGGCTGCGTCATTGGAGTTGATTGACAGTAGCAACAGCCAATGGCTTGCAGCCATGGAGAGAACGACACAGGATCGCGCCCTCAATAATTCTGGGCTCAGGTAAGTTAACTTGGTTATATTTTTCTGAGTTATACTCAATAACAAAGCAAGCACATGGAGGAGAAGTTTATTGCTAGGGTTTGCCTTCATTTTAAGACTTTTTTGGTTTGTGCCTTGGGATTTTCCTCAGATGGATCTTTTGCAAGAGAGGACAATGAAAAGGCAGGGTGCTGCCGTGTCAAACAAGGTCACATGCCGATGTCTATTTTGAATGATTCTGTGTACTGGGCCGTTTGGATTAATGGCCTCCTCCTCACTTCTGGGCGCCAAGAAGCGATCTTGCTTTGTGCTTAGAGCCCATTCACACCTGAGCGGCAAAACGCCTGTCGCGCGACGCTCGTGCCGCTGGAGGGGAAATTTCCCATTCATGTCTATAGAGATGGTTCACATCTCTGAGACGCCGAACGCCTGTCGCCTGAAAAAAAGTCCCGGACCCTTGTTTTCAAGCGACATTGGCGTTCGCCCATAGACATGAATGGGAAGATTTGTAAAAAAAATAAATAAATAAATAAATAAATCGAAGCGCGGCAAGTAAAGCCGCGTATGCGGCGTTACTTGCCGCTCAGGTGTGAATGCAGCCTTAAAGTCACTGTAAAACATAAACGTTTACACTAAGTAGAACTAATTCCAATTTTTTTATTGTTTTGTATAGAGTTAGAGCCCATTCACACGGGGGCAACACGACTTCTAGCACGTCTTTGGGAGGCAACTTGGACACGACTTGAGTATGAATCGGGCAACTTACAAGGCAACTTCTAGTTGCCTCCAGGACAGTACAAGGCAACTTCATCGCCTACAGGACAGGAGGCTTTCCAGTAGCCAATCAAAAATCAGCTCTGTGAGAGGGAGGAGTTTGCCTGAGAAATGTATGTTATCTTCCTGTATTGTTGCTTCAGTTAAGACAGTGATCCGACTTCGGAGGTGACTTCCATTGAAATCAATGGGTACAAGTTGCCTAGAAGTCGGATTGAAGTAGTACAGGAACCTTTTCTGAAGTACAGTAGTGTACATTAAGACGGCTCCCATTCACTTTCATTCATTTTCTCGACCTCGCGACTTGGGGCAACTTGAAGTCGGATCCCAGGTCGCCCCAGTGTGAACCGGCTCTAAGGAAGATTGTAACCCCCTAAGTATTTTTTTTTTTCTGTATCCTATTGGGGAGGCTGTCCCTCACTTCCTGTCCCAAAGCCATAACCAGAATCAAGTGCTCCAAAGTGAGGAAGATCCCTGGTCACCAGAACTTCTGTCCCCCATTAAGAGATTTCAACCTTTTTTTATGTGATAACTTGTAAACGTTCGTGTTTTTTCACCTTAAAGTGGTAGTATACTCTATACTACCACATTTACCAATCACAGTGCTGGAGCGGCGATACCCGGAAGACACGCCAGGCAAGATGATATCTCGCTCGGCGTGGACCAGGTAAGTTCCCTACACCTCGTTTTAAGGTAAGTATTTCATAATAAGCTGGTATGCGGTGCATACTAGCTCATTATGGCTTTTCACTCTCTCCACTGCTTCTCGGCTCTTCATTAGATAGATTGATAGCAGAGCATCCATTGGCTCTGCCTGCTGTCAATCAAATCCAATGACTCGGCCGCTGGGGGCCGGGCCGTGTCATACAGTCTGCGTCTATGGACACAGACCGCAATAAAAACCTGATATATTATTATACAGGATTTATGTAGCACCAACAGTTTGCGCAGTGCTTTACAATACAAGGGCAGAAAGTACAGTTATAATACAATTCAATACAGAAGGGATCTGAGGGCCCTGCTCGTTAAAGCTCACAATCTAGAAGGGAAAGTCAAGTGAAGCAAAAGGTAATAGTTGTGGAGAAAATGAAAATACAGTTGTTGGGTGTGGGTAGGATAGGCTTCTCTGAAGAGGAGGGTTTTCAGGGATCGTCTAAAAGCTAAAAAGTAGGAGATAATCGGACAGATTGGGGAAAGGAGTTCCTTGGGATTGGAGAGGCTCTGGAAAGGTCCTGGAGGTGAGCATGGGAATGAAGTGACGAAGCTAGAGAGCAGGAGGTCTTGAGAAGAACGATTAGGTTGGTATTTTGAGACTAGGTCAGTGATGTAGCTGGGGGCAGAGTTGTGGATGGCTTTAAGTAGTTGGTAGTATTTTGAATTTAATTGGGTGAGCCACAGCCAGTGGAGGGATTGACAGAGAGGAGTAGCAGACACGGAGCGATTGGTTGAGTCAATGAGTCTGGCAGCAGCCTTCATGATGTATTGAAGGGGAGGGATAGATGATGTAGAGGTAAGCCAATGAGGAGGGAGTTGCGGTAGTCGAGGCGAGGGATGATCAGGAAGTGAATTAAGAGCTTTGTTGTGTCATTGGTTAGAAAGGGGCGTATTTTGTAGATGTTGCGGGTGTTCAGGCTTGTTCTAATCCCTTACACCTCTATCCAAATGAAGAAAAAAAAGTTTTGCCTTTTTAGTTATACTTGTAAAGCGGGGTGACATCAAGAGACATGGATGAAACCGCATTAACCCAACTACAATATGACTTCTGTATATTTAATAAAGTTGGCACTTCTGTGCCTTTCCTTTTATACATTCTACTTTTTACTTTATATCTTAAAAATCTGAGAGGGCAGCCCCTTATGCACTTATTGCATACCCTTTTTTATTCATGTTTCAAGGATGTTGGCAGTATAAGACACACATCCAGTTCTCATAATTCTCTTAAGCCACATTAATTCAAGTGTTTGTAAGGCAGACTATAGAAAAAGAAATAAGATAAATTTACACGATTCCCCCATCAACACAGACCGTGACAGGGGACTCCCTCCTGCCAGGCAATTGTATGCTCTCAGCGGGGGAAGCCGTCCCCGCTTAGAGAAGACTGTGATTATGGCTAGCGGTTATAGCAGCCATTAGTGATGATCCAGAGAGAATCTGGCAGGCTGGGTTGTACCCAAGTTGATTGATCAACTTGGTACATAACAGTTTGAATCTCGGGCAGTTCCTGCTCAATTGGCTGAGGTTCAAACTGTGTATAGCGCCCTTAGTGCTGTGTCCATTGTGAACCTCAATAGTCATAAATGGATAATGTGAAGGATAAGAAGACGGTGATGACAATCATGTGGTATTAGACTGCAATATACTGTGGAACCTTGGATTAAGAGCTTAATTCGTTCCAGTATGCTCGTAATCCAGAGTACTTGCATATTAAAGCGAGTTTCCCCATTGAAGTCAATGGAAACGAAAATAATTCGTTCCGCATTGACTTCGATGTCATGCAATACCAAATGTGGCCAGTGGTGGGGGGGTGCCGGAGAGCCTAGGAAACGTCCGGAAAGGCCTGAGGACATCTCAGCTGACCTCGGCAAGGCTCGGAAACTGAGTATTTGCGTTTCTCTCTGAGCATTTCCGACCGGCGCCGTTCAGCGCGCCTCCGTTGCCCCCCCACCTCAGGCCAAACGTGGTACTGCACGCCGCTTTGGCCTGAATCCTGCCCGTTTCGTGAGACAACACTCACAAACCGAGTTAGGATCTTTTCAAATACAGTGTTCGTATTTCGAAATGCTTGTTAACCGCGTTAAACGTAAATCTGAGGTTCCAGTGTAGTTCATTGGTTATACTATCAGCATGATGAGCAGATCTTGTTGGGGTTAATAACTTTCTGGATACAAGCTCTTGGGGCCTTCAGCATGTTGTGAAAGGGTAGGGTACGAAATGTGCTTGAAACGTTTGCCACAGGAACCCTAGAGAGAAATCCATGGATGGAATGAGTATTAAAACCCATTTGGAAGTTGCCATTCTGTGGCTTTTGTTCCACATACAGACACTTATTCAGTAGTGCTGAACCCAGATTTTACTACAAGTATAGTGAGTGAAAATATAATATGCAGTCCAAGAATTGGAGAATGGCGGCATCTTTCAGAGGCTTGTACATGGAGAGTTAATTACAGGATATCTTCCCCATAATGTATCCGTGAGTCACCAGGGGAGTAGCGGATCTTCTACGTAGCTTCTTCAGCTGGCCAAATTTAGAATGCAATTGTCATTCTGTCACCCCATGTAATATCAACTGAAGACTTTAGATTAAACAGGAGAGATCAAGCACTGCAGCGTGACATTGAGTTATCACTATTTAACGAAGAGTTAATATTCTTGTGGTTTGAGCTTCAAATAAAAAACCTGCAGGGCCCTTTACAGGCTCCTTCAAATTTCATATGACAGTCCTCGTATGCCCTGACCAATCATTTAGTAAAATTAGACTTATTTTTCCAGCAAGCCTGCTAAAGAATGAGGCAGCAATTGCAGAACTGAACAATGACTGTGAAAGGGAGAGAGAAGTGTGTTTTGTTCTATAAAAGGGCATGGGGTCTGCTACAATCCTAATTATTGAGAAGAAAATAAAGGTTAACCCCCCCAGCTTTACAGTCGCGCACATTTGTTCGGTTACCTCTTATTTGGGCATCTCAAGAGGCTTTTTTTCAATAGACCCCATCTATAATTTTAGGTTTTTATGTGCATTTTCTTTCCAAGCAAAGATTTCATTTAGAATACTTTGTATGTCAATTTCCATCCAATGCAACCTGTGTGCTTCCTCCACTAGACATTTACAAGTTGTCAACACACTTGGTGAGTACCGCGTCCGTTTAAGATATTCCATTCCGAACCCAAGACGGCTATCGACACCCCACAATCCGGCGAACACGACCCATACGAATTCCCCCAGTAACGAGACAAAGCCCTGTTTGAGGTTCAAAACGAATAGACTCTTTAATGAGAAAATCGGGCTCTTGTATACATTTAGTAACCAAAATGAACAATGACTCAACTCAACCCACATCATCACACAATGGGCCCAATAGACATCTTTTTTTTTGGTAGACATTCTGGCACCATCTCTGGCATAATTTACATGAGCTAATTAACTAATCATTTACCCAGACAAGGTGACTCGGAGACATGACCCCTCAAGGTAGACATCCCGACACATTTATCTTCAATAGACCTTTAGACTGTCTGTTTACTTGCAATACACATTTTTCACAGGACTCCTTCACACAATACAGTGTCAATTAGCACAACACAATGAAAAGGTCTTAGGAGCCATCCTAGATTCATTTACATCACAGTAGCAGACGACATTAACACCTAACAGTATGTGTTCCCACATTGAATGAGTCACTCTTTCAATTAACCTGTTGAGTTCAGAATCAACAACCTGTAAATAGTTCTTACAGATATCCTGGAACATAGGCGTGCACACGGGGTGTGTCGGGGGTGCCCAGGCACACCCTAATCACCAAGCACGCATATCGCTCTGTGTGTTGGCGTCTGGCTTACTTCAGGTACTGCCCTGTGCTTGCCGCATTCTCCTGTCATCTGTAAACACAGAAGCGAGGTTTCTGTGCCACAAATGACAGCGCTCCTCTCCCGGCGCTGCCTGCACTGAACCCTTCACGTTCTCTGTACCATGCCACTGATAGCAGAAGATTCGGCTGGGGTTGTGCACGGCCACGCTAGCCCGGTAGCAGCTCCTTGTGATGTCTGTGTCCTCCCTGCAGCCTGAATTCTCCTTTGGAACATGGCCGGATCTACGGGTTGTTGGGGTGGGCTAGGCACCCCCAGATTTCAGTTGCTCCCCCCAGGCAATTCCTCTCTCTCGTGGATGCTGTGCCCAGGCAGGGCAGCCAGCACACTCCCCCTGCTGCCACCTCTCCGCTCCATGACCGGAAGAGAAGAGAGGGTTCAGTCTGCTCCACCTCCTCTTGCTCCTCTCTATTTGTCTGCCCGTCCACATCACAATCCCTGTGTGTGCAGCCAGTGCTGTGTGCCCGAGAAAGGGACTTGTGGGCGGGAGATTGGAACTACAGCAGCTTCAGCTAGATCGAGGCTGCATGAATGAGATGACTGAGCCTGCAGAGACCAGCCTATGATCAGTGAGTATTTCTGTCACCCCCTTCTCCCCCCTCCACCCTATCTGTCTCTCCCCCTTCTCCCCCGTCTGTCTCTCCCCCTTCTCCCCCGTCTGTCTCTCCCCCTTCTCCCCCGTCTGTCTCTCCCCCTTCTCCCCCGTCTGTCTCTCCCCCTTCTCCCCCGTCTGTCTCTCCCCCTTCTCCCCCGTCTGTCTCTCCCCCTTCTCCCCCGTCTGTCTCTCCCCCTTCTCCCCCGTCTGTCTCTCCCCCTTCTCCCCCAATCTGCCCCCCAATCTGTCTCCCCCTCTCCCCCAATCTGCCCCCCAATCTGCCACCCCAATCTGTCTCCCCCTCCTCCCCCTCTCCCCCAATCTGCCACCCCAATCTGTCTCCCCCTCCTCCCCCTCTCCCCCAATCTGCCATCCCAATCTGTCTCCCCCTCCTCCCCCTCTTACCTGAACTATGCTCTCTATAGGCAGCGCACACTACAATTCTGCGTTCTATAGGTAGCGCACAGCTGAACTCTGCACGCTATGAGCTTTGGAGTGCACACCGTAATGCAACAGGCTGCGCACGCCTATGTCCTGGAATATATTGTGAATTACAGACCCATGTTAAAGCAATCCAAGATATGTACATTATTTCCTGGCTCATACTTTGTAAGAGCTTCTGGGTCCCACGGGCCCTCCTGTTACACACCTGTTTTACTTCTCTAAAAGCAGAGAACCCTTCCCCAGATCTAAAGCCGCACACGCGATCGAACTTCCATCTGACTTTTCTGTGGATTTTTGTTCACGGCGTTGGCCGTGAACTTGTGCTGCATACACACTGCAGAAATTGTTCAGCCAATATTCACCAAATCACATGGTTTTTCAGGTCTTTACCGCCACCCTTTGGGCAACTTCTGCTATTGTTGTCTGATGTTTAGCATTGGTTTGGAGCATGCTTGTTTTGTACTTTTGGCTTTTTGTCCGATGGACAAATCCATACACGCCGATTTGTTTAATAAGCATTCGGAAAAAAACTCCATAGCACTATCTAAATACAAAAATTGTGTTTTTTTAGTAACCATTATCGGCGTAGAATTGTGTGTGTGTGTGTGTGTGTGTATATATGTGTATATATACTAGATACGTTTTATAATTAAAGTTGAATCCACTTTCTAAGTTTTTCTTAAAGCATTAAGGTGAAAAACATCCGATGGTACCGCCCCCCCCCCCCCCGAGCCCCCGTTTTACTTACCTGACCGTTCGAAATTCCCGGGCCCGTCCACGTCATCCTCTTCGGTTCCCAGCCTGGCCGTTGATTGTCTGGGCGGATTGATAGCAGCGCAGCCATTGGCTGGCGCTGCTGTCGATCACAGCGGATGACGCGGTGCGCCGGGGGCTGGGCCGAGTGATAGTCGGCAGGTATGGCCGCCGCTGTATCACGGGAGCGTGCTCGCAAAAGCTTTCAACCGTGCGAGCTCGCTCGAATTAAGGTGGAATGCTTTTGCGAGCAGGACCTGAGACAGCTGCCGAGGGCCCCCAGAAGACACGGATCGGGGACACTCTGTGCAAAACGAGCTGCACAGTGGAGGTAAGTATAACATGTTTGTTGTTTAAAAAAAATAACAATTTTGACTTTAGTGTTCCTTTAAAGTTTAATAAGAAAAAAGTACTTACTTCAGTGCTACAGTTTGAATTTAACCACTTGCCGACGGGCGTACGACTATGTACGGCTGCAGGGTGGCTCTAATTCTCTGGGACGCCGTCTTTTGACGGCGGCCCCTTTCCTCGTTCCCCGCGTGCTCCCGTGCGTGCATCGGGGAACTCCTGTGTTGGCCGTGTCCCTTGGACACAGCCAATCACAGATCTCTGTAAATAGCCAATCACAGCGGCTATTTACAGCGCGATCGCTGGCCAATGAGCGATGATCTCATATGTAAACATATGAGATCATCTCTCATTGCCGTCTCTCCCTCCTCACACACAGCGTGTGTGAGGAGGAAGAAATTCTGAGTTAAAGTGCCATACAGTGCCCAATCAGTGCCATAGAGTGCCCAATCAGTGCCCGGGAAACACTTGGTACCCACCAGTACCCACCTCTGCCGCCTCCGTACCCACCTCTGCCGCCTCCGTACCCACCTCTGCTTACTTTCCAAAAAGGGGTTATTTGGGGGGCATTTGTACTTTCCTGGCTTGTTAGGGTCTCAAGAAATGAGAAAGGCCTTCAGTACATCAGGTGTGATCAGATTTTCATAATTTTTTATGATTTGCACTATAGCTTGTAGACTCTAAAACTTTCACACAGACCAAATAATTTCCAAATGTCTTTTTATCAAAGACATGTAGCAGTATTGTGGCCAAAATGTATGAAGAAAAATTAATAATTTGCAAAATGTTATCACAGAAACTAAGAAAAATACATTTTTTTTCAAAATTTTCGGTATTTTTTCATTAATAGCGCAAAAAATAAAAAACCCAGAGGTGATCAAATACCACCAAAAGAAAGCTCTATTTGTATAAAAAAAAGGACAAAAAAATAATTTGGGTACAGTGTTGCATGACTGAGCAATTGTCATTCAAAAGTGTGGGAGCGCTGAAAGCTGAAAATTGGTCTGGTCAGGAGGGTGTTTAAGTGTCCAGTAAGGAAGTGGTTAAAACGTATTTGTGTGAAGTTAAGTAATGGATTGTGGAAACTAACTAGTGTTCGGTGATTGTATATAGTGTATACCACATTTTACCACTGACTAATGCAGAGTTACAATGCAATGCAAGCTAAAAGTAGTTGGATCTGTAAGTGCGTTTTATAATTAATCAAAATTAATCGATCAAAAAACATAACGATTGATCGAAAACAAAAATTTTATATATATATATTAGGGCTGTGGAAATTTACTTTTAATTAATCGATTAATCTTTAATTATTTTGATCGATCAAAATTCTTTTGCTTGGTACTCACCTCTCCACCGGCTCCTGGGCCTTCATGGAGTTCCGTCAGAGATCCAGTGACGTCACGGACACCGGCGGGGCTTGCTGTATCCATCTGAAGGGCTCCTTTGCTGTGCCTTCATATCTGCATGCCGGTGGGACCTTACTATCTGCCACGCACAAGGGCTGTTACACTTCCCTCTAGAGTTGTCCCGATACCACTTTTTTAGGACCGAGTACAAGTACCGATACTTTTTTTCATGTACTCACCGATACTTTTTTTTAAATGTGTCCCCAAATGCAGCTATGTGTCCCCAAATGCAGCTATGTCCCCCCACAGATGCAGCCATGTCCCCCCACAGATGCAGCCACGTCCCCCCACAGATGCAGCCACGTCCCCCCACAGATGCAGCCACGTCCCCCCCCCGCAGATCCCCCCGCAGGCACGCAGCCACGTCCCCCCGCAGGCACGCAGCCACGTCCCCCCCCCGCAGGCACGCAGCCACGTCCCCCCGCAGGCACGTCCCTTCCCGCGCAGCCACGTCCCCCCCCGCAGGCACGCAGCCACGTCCCCCCGCAGGCACGCAGCCACGTCCCCCCCGCAGCAGCACGCAGCCACGTCCCCCCGCCACGCAGCCACGTCCCCCCGCAGGCACGTCCCTTCCCGCAGCCACGTCCCCCCCGCAGCCACGTCCCTTCCCGCAGGCACGTCCCTTCCCGCGCAGCCACGTCCCTTCCCGCAGGCACGTCCCTTCCCGCAGGCACGTCCCTTCCCGCAGCACGCAGCCACGTCCCTCCCCCCGCAGACACGCAGCCACGTCCCCCGCAGACACGCAGCCACGTCCCCCCGCAGACACGCAGCCACGTCCCCCCGCAGGCACGCAGCCACGTCCCCCCGCAGGCACGCAGCCACGTCCCCCCGCAGGCACGCAGCCACGTCCCCCCGCAGGCACGCAGCCACGTCCCCCCGCAGGCACGCAGCCACGTCCCTTCCCGCAGGCACGTCCCTTCCCGCAGGCACGTCCCTTCCCGCAGGCACGTCCCTTCCCGCAGGCACGTCCCTTCCCGCAGGCACGTCCCTTCCCGCAGCCACGCAGCCACGTCCCCCCGCACGCAGCCACGTCCCCCCCGCAGACACGCAGCCCGTCCCCCCGCAGGCACGCAGCCACGTCCCCCCGCAGGCACGCAGCGCACGTCCCCCCCGCAGGCACGCAGCCACGTCCCCCCGCACGTCCCCCGCAGGCACGCAGCCACGTCCCCCCCCCCGCAGCACACGCAGCCACGTCCCCCCGCAGGCACGCAGCCACGTCCCCCCGCAGGCACGCAGCCACGTCCCCCCCAGGCCCAGCACGTCCCTTCCCGCAGCCACGTCCCTTCCCGCAGCCACGTCCCCCCGCAGCACACGTCCCTTCCCGCGCACGTCCCTTCCCGCAGGCACGTCCCCTTCCCGCAGGCACGTCCCTTCCCGCAGGCACGTCCCTTCCCGCAGGCACGTCCCTTCCCGCGCAGCCACGTCCCCCCGCAGACACGCAGCCACGTCCCCCCCGCAGACACGCAGCCACGTCCCCCCGCAGACACGCAGCCACGTCCCCCCGCAGACACGCAGCCACGTCCCCCCGCAGACACGCAGCCACGTCCCCCCGCAGACACGCAGCCACGTCCCCCCGCAGACACGCAGCCACGTCCCCCCCGCAGACACGCAGCCACGTCCCCCCGCAGACACGCAGCCACGTCCCCCCGCAGACACGTCCCCCCCGCAGACACGCAGCCACGTCCCCCCGCAGACACGCAGCCACGTCCCCCCGCAGACACGCAGCCACGTCCCCCCGCAGACACGCAGCCACGTCCCCCCGCAGACACGCAGCCACGTCCCCCCGCAGACACGCAGCCACGTCCCCGTACCTAGATGATGAACATTACAGGCAGCTTTCGTTTGAATAGCTGTTTTCCCTGCCGCACCATGTAAAGGACACTCCCCCTTGCTCAGGATTGGACAGATCCGTCCAATCCCGAACAAGGGGGAGTGTCTATACACGGCGCGGCAGGGAGAACAGCTATTCAAACTAAAGGTGCCTGTAATGTTCGCCGCACGGTGATTAACGCGGCTGCGGCTGCTTTGCGATATGGGGGGGGCAAGTATTCTATTCAGGCATCGGGGGCATTTGCGGAAGTACAAGTACTCCCGCAAATACTCTATCTTTACCGATACCGATACTGGTATCGGGACAACCCTACTTCCCTTCTATCACTTCCCTTCTATCACTTCCCTTCTATCACTTCCCTTCTATCACTTTCCTTCTATCACTTCCCTTCTATCACTTCCCTCTATCAACCTGGGATTCTACAACCATCCACTGGGAGATGTGATAGTTACCTTTGCGGGACATCTACATGCCGATAAACTGATGTTAACCCCTCCTCATCTGGATTCAGCAGTGGTATCGTTGTACACATTTTTTTACCAGTATCATACTTGGCTACATGTTTTTATGACTGCTTTTGCTACCGTTTGGTATTACTCGCACCATTTTTACAGTTTATGTAGCTACATCGATTTTATCTCCAGTGCAATATTTATTTTGCTACCTACTTAAAAACCATAAAAGTTTTAATGCTATTCCCACCGAGCGCTGCCTTTGTGTGTTTTTTGGATCCTGCTATCCATTTTTCCGGTGGTTGGGAGCTGCACTGGGGATTGGCCTGCAAGGAGATCAGCTAAAAGTAGTTGGAAACCCGTATGTGCGTTTATAATTAATCGAAATTAGTAGATTAAAAAAAAAAAAGATTAATCAAACACAAATTTTAATCGGTAACAGCCCTATATATATATATATATATATATATATATATATATATATATATATATATATATATATATATATATATATATATATATATATATATATAAATTATGCAAAAGTCGTACAATTTAACATGATGTTCTTGTGCTTGTTCCCAGTTTCTGTTTATATAGGGGAGTTGTACTGGCTCATAAACGGATGGAAGGGACACCCTGACCTATGAATATGACTTGTATACTAGTTTCTGGGTCTTCTTGGACAGTGTGATGTTCTTCGTGAACTGATATCCAAATGTTTTATATCAATCGCAGCACCAAATGCATTTTTGGTCAGTGATGTCTAGGCCCTCATTAGCACATCGCCCACACAGTCTGTCAAATGTTTAAGCACTATTCTCTTTTTTGCAAAGTGCTATTGGAAATGACATTATTACTTCTAGATTTTCTTGGTGGTT
This sequence comes from Rana kukunoris, assembly GCA_029574335.1. NCBI lineage: Eukaryota > Metazoa > Chordata > Amphibia > Anura > Ranidae > Rana > Rana kukunoris. The sequence goes on from CM056056.1 coordinate 772,581, forward strand.
AAACTATATAGTATATTTTAAGGAAGTATACTGTTTAAGGGATGAACATTAACTACAACCAAAAAAGGAACCGTCGTGTTTTACATGTTTTGTTTTAAGTATAAGGGCTCTTTAACACGGGGCGGATCAGTAATGATCCACCCCGTGCACCTCCGTTTGCTCAGCGGAGATCGCTCTGTACGAGAGCTGCCTTATGACTGGCCGGTCCCCGCACACTGTGTGTCTTTTCTCCGCTCTCCCCTATGGGGGGATCGGATGAACACGGACCGTCTGTCCGTGTTCATCCGATTCGATCCGCCAGACGGAAGGAAAAGTAGGTTTTTCCTCCGTCATACTTTGGCGGATCGGAGCGGGTCGGATGTCAGCGGACATGTCTCCATAGAGGAGCACGGAGCGTCCGTTCAGGTCCGCAAAAAAAACTTGCGGGCGGATCTGAACGGACGCTTCGTGTGAAAGAGCCCTTAAGGTGTGGGTTACATACTGGATCTACAATCATGCACGGCTGTAGCTTCAGATCCTGTCAGCTTACTCCCAGATCCACCATGTTTCGTCTTCCTGACACTCTGCAGCATGCTAGGTGTCAGTAAATCCCCAGTAAAGCTTCTGTGATAATTCAGTACAGTATGTATGCTGCCAATTGGTGCGAAAGTAGTGAAACCTTATTAAGATTCGAGAATAAGCTATAGTGACTTTTATTGGAGGTGATCACAGAAGTGAGTGTATTTGGCACTTTTCCCAAATCTAGCTACTAGGCCTTCATAAACTAAAAGGCAAAGCTCCAGGCAAGCTACTTAATACACAGTTGTCTTGGCACTATGAGATCTCGCCTCCAGGATACGGATTGGTCTTGCCACTAAGATCCAACCCAAAGATACAGATATGTCTTGCCACAGAGAGATCCTTTCTCCAGGATACAGATTGGTCTTGCCACTGAGATCTCACCTCCAGGATACAGATTGGTCTTGCCACTGAGATCTCACCTCCAGGTTACAGATTGGTCTTGCCACAGTGAAATCTCACCTCCAGGATACAGATTGGTCTTGCCACTGAGATCTCACCTCCAGGTTACAGATTGGTCTTGCCACTGAGCTCTCACCTCCAGGATACAGATTGGTCTTGCCACAGTGAGATCTCACCTCCAGGATACAGATTGGTCTTGCCACTGAGATCTCACCTCCAGGATACAGATTGGTCTTGCCACAGTGAGATCTCACCTCCAGTATACAGATTGGTCTTGCCACTGAGATCTCACCTCCAGGTTACAGATTGGTCTTGCCACAGTGAGATCTCACCTCCAGGATACAGATTGGTCTTGCCACAGTGAGATCTCACCTCCAGGATACAGATTGGTCTTGCCACAGTGAGATCTCACCTTCAGGATACAGCTTGGTCTTGCCACAGTGAGATCTCACCTCCAGTATACAGATTGGTCTTGCCACTGAGATCTCACCTCCAGGTTACAGATTGGTCTTGCCACAGTGAAATCTCACCTCCAGGATACAGATTGGTCTTGCCACTGAGATCTCACCTCCAGGTTACAGATTGGTCTTGCCACTGAGCTCTCACCTCCAGGATACAGATTGGTCTTGCCACAGTGAGATCTCACCTCCAGGATACAGATTGGTCTTGCCACTGAGATCTCACCTCCAGGATACAGATTGGTCTTGCCACTGAGATCTCACCTCCAGGTTACAGATTGGTCTTGCCACAGTGAGATCTCACCTCCAGGATACAGATTGGTCTTGCCACAGTGAGATCTCACCTCCAGGATACAGATTGGTCTTGCCACAGTGAGATCTCACCTCCAGGATACAGATTGGTCTTGCCACAGTGAGATCTCACCTTCAGGATACAGATTGGTCTTGCCACAGTGAGATCTCACCTCCAGTATACAGATTGGTCTTGCCACAGTGAGATCTCACCTCCAGGATACAGATTGGTCTTGCCACAGTGAGATCTCACCTCCAGGATACAGATTGGTCTTGCCACAGTGAGATCTCACCTCCAGGATACAGATTGGTCTTGCCACAGTGAGATCTCACCTCCAGGATACAGATTGGTCTTGCCACAGTGAGATCTCACCTCCAGGATACAGATTGGTCTTGCCACAGTGAGATCTCTCCTCCAGGATACAGATTGGTCTTGCCACAGTGAGAAATCACCTCCAGGATACAGATTGGTCTTACCACTGAGATCTCACCTCCAGAATACAGATTGGTCTTGCCACTGAGATCTCACCTCCAGGATACAGATTGGTCTTGCCACTGAGATCTCACCTCCAGGATACAGATTGGTCTTGCCACAGTGAGATCCCACTTCCAGGATAAAGATTGTTTTTTGCCAATTTAGATGCCATCTCCAGCAAACACAATCCAATTTTCCCTTTAGAGAGACTATTCTCTGTGTAGTTGCCAGAAGTGAGATGGCCCCTCTATTATCCAGAATCTGGCATGGCTGTAGCTTCAGATCCTGCCAGCTTACTACCATATACACCAAGTTTCTTCTTCTTGCCACTCTGCAGCATGGCAGGTGTGAGTAGATCCCCAGTAAGACACCTTTCACACTTGTACGACTTCACTGCGATTTCGCGGCCGCGGTTTTGCCGCGATTTCAATGAATGCCCATGTAAGTGGCATTAAAATCAGACCAAAGTAGTGCAAAGACTACTTTGAAGTAGGCACGACTTAAAGTCGTGCCAGTATGAATGGTATTCATTGAAAATAATGGAGAATGACTTGTCATACGATTTTGCTGCCCAAAGTCGTGGGACAAGTCGTATAAATGTGAAAGGGGACTTAAGCTACTGTGATAATTTGGTACAGTATGTTTGCTGCCAATTGGTGCTTGGGTAGTGAAACTTATTAAGATTTGAGAATATATTTGTAGGTTCAGGAAGCTGAATTTCTAAATCAGGAAATAAGTACATTAAGTGTGTGTGTGTGTGTGTGTGTGTGTGTGTGTTTAGCTGTTTGCTTAAGATTAATTTGTCACACCATGAAGCCATAATGTTAATAGGTGGTTGTAAGATTTGTACTATTGTGTATTTCTGTGACAACCTTAAAGAAATACTACACACACACACAGTGTTTAATTTACATTGTCCCTTTTATTTCTGTATGTGGATTAGAGCTGCACGATTAATCGCGGAGAGAATCGCGATCTCTATTCTACCTGCCCACCATCTCCCCACGGGATGACCCGCGATTCTTATGCGTCACCGCCATTTCACGTAACCAGCGTGGAACGCAAATGCCGCAGAAGCAGTATCACCGGCAACCACTGGGTGGCGCATGGATACACACAGTTGTATTAATCTTTCTCACAGTTCTGTACAACTGTGTGTATCCATGCACCACCCAGTGGTTGCCGGCGGTACTGCTTCTGATGTACAGAACTGTGAGAAAGATTAATACATCAGAAGCAGTATCGCCGGCAACCACTGGGTGGCGCATGGATACACACAGTTGTACAGAACTGTGAGAAAGATTAATACAACTGTGTGTATCCATGTGCCACCCAGTGGTTTCCGGCGGTACTGCTTCTGATGTATAAAAAACAGACCAGTGATATATAGCTATATTGTTAAAGACCATATAACTCCTATGAAAAAAGCAGAATCAAAGTTTGATTCTACTTTTTTCATAGGAGTTATATGGTCTTTAACATAGACATATCACTGGTCTGTTTTATATGTATGTATGTGTGTGTATATATATATATATATATATATATATATATATATATATATATATATATATATATATATATATATATATATATATATATATTCGTATATATATATTCGTATTTTCAAATAAATCACAGGTTTATTTATTGGGGGGGGCTTCTGGCTATCAATTTTTGAGAATCGTGAGAGAATCTTGATCTTTAGTCTAAGCAAAAGAATCGCGATTCTCATTTTGACCAGAATCGTGCAGCCCTAATGTGGATGCTGGAACTGTAATTAGTTCAAAAACATCCAGGTACCCTGTTCATAATCCATATACAGCTGTCACATGACCCAGCTCTCTCCCAGACTGTATACAGGGACAACATAAGCAGGAGGATCTTCTAGTTCTCTTCTGGTCACATGTTCAAAATAAAAAAAATCAGCCTTTGCAATACAGAGTCAAATAATATCAATAGACTGTTTTAAATGGTCATACAAATATATCTTTAAAATCAAATCTTTATTCTTTTTTGGCAATAACATGGTTTGAACATATTTCTGCCAGTCAGAGGCTGTGTCATTTCCCTCCAGCATGTGTCTTAGAATAAGAGGAAGGTGAAGCCTCCACCAATCTACATGCAATATCCCACCCCCATTGTGTTTAGCTGGTTAGTGGGCATGGAGTAGGATGGGAGGGTGTGGGCCGTCATTTACCACTGTGTATAATCCCACATGGGTGACTCTATAATGACATGGGCTGCTCAGATGTGATGGGAAGGAAATGCTCAGCACAGAAACTCACTGAAAACTGAGCACCTTCAGAGCCGACAACGCTGCTCTGCAAATCCATATCTGAATTGGGGACATGGACAGAAGAGGAAGAAAAAACAGCAGAATAGGTCAGGTTGTTTGCAGAATACAGAAAACATATCTCAGTGACTGAGGGTTAACAGTATGTAATGCACCATTTATTGAAAGTCTTGTATGATGTGGGTTTAGTGACACTCTAATACCAATAGTTGGATTTATTTATTGATTGACTTAATGGGGAATGGTCACCCTTCCATTGCTTTACAGCAGAGGTCTCAAACTGGTGTCCCTCTAGCTGTTGCGGAACTACAAGTCCCATCATGCCTTTTGACTTTTGGGAGTCATGCTTGTAACTGTCACCCTTGCAATGTCTCGTGGGACTTTGTAGTTATGCAACAGCTTGAGGGCCGCCAGTTTGAGACCCCTGCTTTACACGATGGTACAGCTTTTTACAGCAGTTCTGAAACTCTAAAGTGTAAGGGGTGAGGTTTAGCAGAAGATAAGGCAAGACTTCAAACTAACGGGGATTTGGACCACTTCACTGAGCTTAGGTAGCCAGGGGCTTCCATAGAGGAGCTCTGGAATGGTTTACATAGATTAAATGATGTAGCACATGTCCGTCATGCAGCAGCAGACCTTTAATACAGGATATTTAGAATCTTATAATATGTTTACAATTTGCCTTATTTTAATCCTACTCTACAAGACAAAAGCAATTAATTTATACATCTTGAATTATAGGATCATATCCCACTCCTAGTCACCAGTTTTTTGCTAGTGTGTCAAGATGATCGACAAAGTGTCCTCGGGCCTTTTTTCGGACGTTTTCGGTGCTCTCTTGCGCCCCCTCCACCTCTAGCCGCATTCAGTATTGCATCCCATTGAAGTCAATACAGAACAAATTATTTTCATTTCCATTGACTTCAATGGGAAAACTCGCTTTGATATGCCAGTACTTTGGATTACGCGCATCCTCCTGGTAATCAGAGATTCCACTGTATTATTCAATTAACCCTCACTGCCTTATATTCCTATGCAGAAGTGGTACATCTGAATAAGTGCAACCTCGGTGAAGCCTTGGGAGCTGTACCCGCACCCCGTGCTGTCGGGTGGCCTATAACTGCTTGTAGGTCACTGGATCCTGCTTCATATCTGACAGACAGTACATCTCTAATAAGCTACAGAGAACCTGGGAAAGCCTACTTTTTTTTTATCTAAGCCAAGGAAGCTTTTTCTTTATAGGAAAAGTTAGTTTAATTATAATTCAGATAATATAGGGGAGAGGAAAGCGGATGAAAGCGTTTAATTGCACGGCACTTTTCAGACATGTATACTTTGCCAAACGGCATCTTTTCCAAAATATGTCATTACCATGCAATTAGATTTCTAAATATAAGACTCCATGAATACAGTTTTGGAATAAATGTGGGATGCATTTTTGTCCTGCCCTGTTATTGTTGCACTGTGATGTTTTGATTCACAGCAGTCTGTTTCAAGTAAACCTGTTGCAAACTTGTGAAATTCCAACTGAGCATATGATGGAAAAAATGCATAATCAGAGGTTACCTTCATTGAAAACCACATGTCACAAATGATCAGTACATCCAGAGATACAGGCAGCTGAAATTACATATAATTTTTCTCCCTGCTTGACACCCTCCCTGTCTGCCTGTTGAGTGAAACTGTCCTATACAGTATGTGTAAGTGCCACTTACGCTTTACTGTGTCCCACGGAGTCTCCAGGCTTGAATTTGGCAGACCAGAGAATGAAATCCCAACTCTAGTGCACACAATAGTCTTTTACCAGCAAGATTCCACCACAGCACACAGATTGCTCTTGCCACTATAAGATCCCACCTCCAGAATATAGATTGATCTTGCCACTATGAGATCACATCTCCAGGATACAGATTGGTCTTGCTACAATGAGATCCCACCTCCAGAATATAGCTTGGTCTCGCCACTATGAGATCCCACCTCCAGGATACAGATTGGTCTTACCACTGAAATCCTACCTCTAGAATATAGATTAGTCTTGCCACTATGAGGTCCCACCTCCAGGATACAGATTGGTCTTGCCACTGAGATCTCACTTCCAGGATACAGATTGGTCTTGTCACTATGAGGTCCCACCTCCAGGATAAAGAATGTTCTTGCCACTATGAGATCCCACCTCCATAATATAAATTGATCTTGCCGCTATGCAATCCCTCCTCCAGGATACCGATTGGTCTTGCCACCATGAGATCCCACCTCCAGGATACAGATTGGTCTTGCCACTATGAGATCTCACCTCCAGGATACAGATTGGTTTTACCACTAAAATCCTACCTCTAGAATATAGATTAGTCTTGCCACCATGAGATCTCACCTCCAGGATACAGATTGGTTTTACCACTGAAATCCTACTTCTAGAATATAGATTAGTCTTGCCACTATGAGGTCCCACCTCCAGGATACAGATTGGTCTTGCCACTGAGATCTCACCTCCAGGATACAGATTGGTCTTGCCACTGAGATCTCACCTCCAGGATACAGATTGGTCTTGCCACTATGAGGTCCAGGATACAGAATATTCTTGCCACTATGAGATCCCACCTCCATAATATAAATTGGTCTTGCCACTATGCAATCCCCTCCTCCAGGATACCGATTGGTCTTGCCACTATGAGATCCCACCTCCAGGATACAGATTGGTCTTGCCACTATGAGATCCCACCTCCAGGATACAGATTGGTCTTGCCACTATGAGATCTCACCTCCAGGATACAGATTGGTCTTGTCGTGATGACATCCCACCTCCGAGATACAGATTGGTCTTTCCACTGAAATCCTTCCTCCAGAATACAGATTGGTCTTTCCACTGAAATCCTTCCTCCAGAATACAGATTGGTCTTTCCACTATGAGATCCCACCTCCAGGATACAGATTGGTGTTGCCACTATGAGATCCCAGCTCCAGAATACAGATTTGTTTTTGCCACATTGTATGCCACCTGCAGCACACGCAATCTCCAATATTTCCTTGGGAGTCTCCACACTGTGTAGTACCCACTCTCTCCCCACACACCAGTAGCAAAGCCAGCGGTGACATGGACCCTCCAGTATACAGAACTCTCTATCCAGTTTGTGCATAGACCCCTCAGTGGCCATTCTCCACTGAATGAGCGTTAACCCATCAGTCACCTAGCCCCAGATTGTGAGCTTTAATGTCTGTGACCTCTCTGGAGTGTATGAGCATGTATACGCATTAACTCCTTGATCTGCAGTGAATGCGCATTAAACCCTTCGTGATCAACATATGAGCATTATCCTCCTAATGCTCAGTCCTCCATTGTCTTCAATTCCACAAACACAACTTGTGTAGTACACAGTACTGCTGATGCACTTGACACTACCTCTACTGTGCCAGAATAATCACATTCGGTGTCAGTATGCACATTCATCGGTCACTGATTTTTGGTTGCCGCTGTTCCTTTATGCATTTCAGTACCCACAATGTTTGCATAGCAATGAGGAAAAACCAGCAGAACTCTTATGCCGCGTACACAGGACGATGTTTTTCTCTCAAGCTTGCCTTTCATACACACGTTCGTGAAAATAAAATGCTTGAGCAAAGCGCGGTGATGAACAACACGTATGACGGCACTATAAAAGGGAAGTTCCATTCGAATGGCTCTACCCTTTGGGCTGCTTTTGCTGATTTTGTGTTACTGCGTGTTGGTAATAGTTTGGTGAGAGGCTAGAGGTGCAACGGATCAAAAAACCTCAGATCCTCGGATCAGGAGTCACAGATCGGATCATTTTTCGGATCAGCAAAAAATATTAAAAAAATATTAAATGTACACATCAGAGCCCCCATACATCAGATTCCCCCATCTCCCCCACTGCTGTAATATCCATGTAGTAATCTTGCTTAATTTTTCAGTATTTTGACATAATTAATATCCCTATGTAGTCTCCCTGTGTATCATTTTGATTGGTAGTGTGCTTTAAGTCTTGGTGGTTGGAAATCAGCACAAACTATGCAGAACTACAAGTTACATATTTATCGGGGTATTGCGCGCTCCGGCGTATAGCGCGCACCCCTAAAGTGGACCCGCATTCCGGTGGAAAAAAGTTTTTTCTACTTAGTTTTGGTGTTTTGCGCGGCGTCCATCGGCGGCTTCGGGTGTCCTCTTCGTCGGGTCCGGTGTCCGTCTGCGGCTTCGGGTGTCATTTTGGTCGGGTCCGGCGTCCTTCTGCGGCTTCGGGTGTCATTTTCGTCGAGGCCGGCGTCCTTCTGCGGCGTTTTCTTACCGCTCGATCCCCGCTTTCCCGCACCGAGTTTGGATACTGTGCCAGCATATACCGAGCGCAGTACACTCGTGTATAGTCGGGCAGGCTCGGCTACTCTCGTGCTCACGTTCTGTACGTCCAGGACGTGAGTGCGAGAGGAGCCGAGCCTGCCCCTACTATACACGTGTACTGCGCTCGATATATGCCGGCGCAGTATTCAAACTCGGCGTATATCGCGCACCCGCGATTTTGCCCTGATTTTCAGGGCAAAAAAGTGCGCGGTATACGCCGATAAATGCGGTAGTTACAAGTCCCAGCAAAACATTATGGAATTACCCAAGCTTTTCTATGAAACTTCTAGTCTCCCAAGTAAGGCCTGCAGCCATGAGTACCTTTTGTGTCTTCACTGAAGTAGCCGTTGAATATTTTATATCTCCGCATATGGATGTTTTGTTGTACCTTGAATTCAGCCGATTTTATTCTGGTACAGGCTACAAAAATGTATGTGCTTCTTGTATTGGCGTTGGCGGCGGCACTGAGCGCAGGCGTCTGTATGTTCTCATCTCTACGAGGAGGGAGGGAGGGGTGATGACTTCAGCGCGCACCTAAGCAGCCACCGCCGGGTGTACCAAGATGGCCAACCGCTCCGGAGCTAGGCCAAAGCCGCGGCCTTTCCTAAGGCCAAGGCCGAGGCAGTGCTCCGCGGATCGCGTTGTGTGCAGATCCAAACAGGTCGTCCCGTTCGGATCACGGATCGGTCACGAGCCGTTGCACGCCTATGAGAGGCGATTTGCGCTTTTCAGTCTTCCTGCTTTTCAGTCTGTTACAGCGTGGCGAATGTGCCATCTCCATTACAAACGCTAGTTTTACCAGATCGTTTTTTTTCCCCCTCGTTAAAGCGTACACACGACCGTTTTTCACGACGTGAAAAACGACGAGAAAAATTAGAGCAGGTTCTAAATTTTTAACGGGCATTTTTTTTGTTGAGAAAAATGCTCTGGAGCCTACACACGACCGTTTTTCATGACCATTTTAAAAAAATGGGGGGAAGAGGAGCGGACCCCCCAGCCGGCGCGCCGCTGGATCGTGGAGCAGGTGAGTGTGTGTTTATTAAAAGCCAGCAGCTACACTTTTTGTAGCTGCTGACTTTTAATAAACACAAAATTTGGCTGGAACTCCCCTTTAACGAGATGCTAGAACATACATATTTAGTACCTCCTGCTGACAAGATCCAGTAATGCAATCATACAATATGATTTTCTATTGAACCCATTGTTTTTTTGTTGACCATCAGTCGGCTAACAAATGTCAATTGTGAAAAATGATCAAAGATGGGGAAATCCCATGTAAAAGTGGTTTTGGATAAATAGGAAGGAGCGCCTGGTGTCGGAGAAATGCAGCTTCTGAAGTATGGTTCAAAGACCTTTATTAAAAAGTACATCAAGCCAACACATTTCAAGGGAATAGACCCGCTTCTTCAGGGCTGTTGCTGCATACTATTTGATGGAAATAATTCCCATGAATGGTTATGTTGGATCAAGGTTTCATAAAACGGGATGGCAGGATGCCAGCTTTGCATAGGCAGCAATTGGCATTCGTTCCTTTTTGCCCACACAAATACCCACTCAAGACCAGTGACCAATTCAGTCAGTCCAGCGCAGTGTCTAACACAAGCTAGTGTTAAATTGGTTGTAAACTTGAAGTGAACCACCCTCAGATGCACAGAGATGAAACAAATTCTCCTTCATGCGTTATATTTGTTTATCTGCAGCCATCTCTTATCTACAGCTGTTCAAAGTGCACGGATCAAAAGCTATTTCTCTGCTCCAATGGGCAGGGAGCGGGTATTTTACTTCACAGCATAGAACACGGAGCTGAATGTAATATAAGACCTGAGTGGAGGGAACGCAAAAACTGCCCTACGAAGTCTCATAGGGAAACATGCATAGCTGAGGCTGTCAATCACCTGCTATGTGCTGGGTAGTGAGAGCAGACAGAAATTGCACCAATTGTTTTGGGTTGAGGCAAGTACGTTCTGTAGAAGAATGTGCTGTGTTCATTTTATTTATTTTTTTAACCTCAAAGGTTTACAACTACTTTAATACCAGAGTTTCTCATATACAAATTGATTTCAGTTCCACTTGGAAATGCTCCTTAACCACTTAAGCCCCGGACCATTTTGTTGCTTAGGGACCGGGCCCCTTTTTACGATTCGGCACTGTCGCTTTAACTGACAATTGCGCGGTTGTGCGACGTTTCTCCCAAACAAAACTGACGTCCTTTTTTTCCCACATATAGAGCTTTCTTCTGGTGGTATTAGATCACCTCGGCTTTTTTTTTTTTTTGCGCTATTAACAAAAATAGAACGACAATTTTGAAAAAAAAAGCAATATTTTTTACTTTTTGCTATAATAAATATCCCCCAAAAATATATAAAAAAACTTTTTTTTTCCCTCAGTTTAGGCCGATACGTATTCTTCTACATATTTTTGGTAATAAAAAACGCTAAGCGTTTATTAAAAGTTATAGCGTCTACAAAATAGTGGATATTTTTTTATGGCATTTTTATTTTTTATTTTTTTAGAACTAGTAATGTCGGCGATCAGCAATTTTTACATTTTTTTTTATTTTTTTAATCGTGTATAGGACATTATGGCGGAAACTTTTGACACCATTTTGGGACCATTGTCATTTTTACAGCGCTATAAAATGCACCAAATACTGTAAAAATTACACTGGCAGGGAAGGGGTTAACCTCTAGGGGGTTAAGTGCGACCTAAAGAGTGATTCTTACTGTTGGGGGCGTGGCTTGGTGTGATCAATGTTCCCTATGACAGGGACCGGACAATCACTGAAGGTGCCACTAGGAAGAATGGGGAAAAGTTTGTTTACACTTGCCTCTCCCTGTTCTTCAGCTCTGTGACCCGATCACGGGTCACCGACGGCGATCGGGTCTCGCAGGCGCGGTCACGGAGCTCCCAACAGGGTCGTTGTTGCGGCACGCTCACGGCTCGCACATTAAAGAGGACGTACCTGTACGCAAATGTGCGCAGCCGTGCCATTCTGCCGACCATACATCGGCGGTCGGCAAGTGGTTAAAGTAGAACTGTGATCTGCAATTAAAATACAATTATACGCACGCACACGTAAGGCGGCTCAAAGCTAGCTTTTACGGAGTCTGTCAATTTCTAGGTTCCCATTGAAATGTTGGTGTCAATACATTACCAAATAATCAAAACATTGAGTTGTGCAAAAAGCCCCTCTGGCTTGGTATGTGCCTCCTACACAGTAGATTTCATTGTGTAGGCCATGCTGTAATTTCATCAACCATGTAACACAGCTTTGAATAGGAACATGCCTGTGGTGTTCAACAAAAGTTTACTTCAACATGTATAAAAGTCATTTGTAGAGCACTTTTCATGTCTAAGATGATTACACACATTTAACCCATTAATTTTTAAGATGTTTTTCAGAAAACTGAACAGTCAACATGCATAATTTATGTCCAGGTTCTGCCAGAGTAGATGTGCTTCCAGGGAGAGATTTACATTTTTAATCTGTCGGTGCGGAAAACCTTGGTGTAGCCCGAGTATTATGCCTTGTACTCACGATCGGTCCATCCGATGAGAACGGTCTGATGGACCATTTTCATCGGTTAACCGATGAAGCTGACTGATGGTCCATCGCGCCTACACAACATTAGTTTAAAAACCGATCGTGTCAGAACGCGATGACGTAAAACACGACGACATGCTGAAAAAAATGAAGTTCAATGCTTCCAAGCATGCGTCGACTTTGATTCTGAGCATGCGTGGATTTTTAACCGATGGTCGTGCCTACCAATGATCGTTTTTTTTTCTATCGGTTAGGAATCCATCGGTTAACTGCTTGCCGACTCCCCGCCGTCATATTACTGCGGAAAGTTGGCACGCCTGGGCGAGAGCCCGTAGCTATACGTCCGCTTTTAAAGCGGCCGCGGCGTGCGCGCGCCCCGCTCGCCCCCGAGTCCGGTGCGCGTGCCCGGCGGGCACGTTCGCCGCCGGGCACACGCGCTTGCTCGTTACAGAGCAAGTACCGGGAGCTATGTGTGTAAACACAAAGCTCCCGGTCCTGTCAGCGGGGGAAACGCTGATCTTCTGTTCATACAATGTATGACTGGAAGATCAGCCATTTCCCCTAGTGAGTCCACCCCCCGATACAGTTAGAACACTCCCAGGAACATACTTAACCCCTTCCCTGCCCCCTAGTGTTAACCCCTTCACTGCCAATGGCATTTTTTTAGTAATCCAATGCATTTTTATAGCGCTGATCGCTATAAAATGCCAATGGTTCCAAAAATGTGTCAAACCTGTCCGAAGTGCCCGCCATAATGTCGCAGTACTGAAAAAAAATGCTGATCGCCGCCGTTATTAGTAAAAAAAAAAAATTAATAAAAATGCCATAAAACTACCCCCTGTGTTGTAAACGCTATAACTTTTGCGCAAACCAATCAATAAACGCTAATTATGATTTTTTTTTTACGAAAAATATGTAGAAGAATACGTATTGGCCTAAACTGAGGAAAAAATATTTTTTTTATATATTTTTGGGGGATATTTATTACAGCATTTTTTTCAAAATTGTCGCTCTATTTTTGTTTATAGCGCAAAAAATAAAAACCGCAGAGATGATCAAATACCACCAAAAGAAAGCTCTATTTGTGGGAAAAAAAGGACGCCAATTTTGTTTGGGAGCCACGTCGCACGACCGCGCAATTGTCAGTTAAAGCGACGCAGTGCCGAATCACAAAAAGTGCTCTGGTCAGCAATATGGTCCGGGGGTTAAGTGTTTAAATTTTGGCTAAAATTTGGCTTTTCTTTAACCGATGGTTAAATAACTGATGGCGCCCACACACGATCGGTTTGGACCCATGAAAACGGTCCATCAGAGCGTTCTCATCGGTTTAACCAATCGTGTATACGCGGCCTTAGTCTGGTTCATGAGCCACTGATAGAGGATGAGGACATGAGGCTTCGTATTATTTAGCTGCTGATTACAGTGGAGGTAAAAGCCTGCACTTCTAGGAACTGTAATAGTTGTGTGTTTCACATTCCTGGAGACCGGCCCCATCTCTTGCATTTTTTCTCAAGCGTTTGTGGCTCAGGAATGTGTGTAGGTGTCCTGGTACAAAAAGGTTTATTTTCTTTAATGCTGACAGGTAAAACCCTCCTAAATTTAAACTTCTGGTCTACCAAGAATACTGCAAGAACGAAAAACTTTGATGTTGGCTTCTTTTACTGGAATAGGTTTGGGTGGTTTTCATCAAGCTTGTCTGTTTTGGATTTGCCGGCATACGCAATACTTCAAGGGTCGTAAAGGCAAGGGTTATAGGGCAGGTACTGCCTGTCAAACTCAACTATTGAGATTTAGACCCCTTTCCCACTGGAGCCACCCGTGTGTTAACGGTGAGGCGAGCTCGTTTTAGCGGCACTTTAATTTTTTTGTAAATTTGTATTTTTTATTGCGTTCTATACATTACGTAGAATAACAAGCCACACAGCATGGAAACAACCGGACACAAAATTTGCCGCTGCACATTACATAGAGCAGAACACAAAAATTCTCACACTAAACTTGTGATACTTCCAACCCCAGCCCCCAACATCCCCCCCTTCCCCCAAAAAAGGAAAAAATAAAAATAAAATTTAAGAATCCCCCCCCCCCTTCGCCACCTAGCTAGATACACAGATGTCATGGACCTCCAGCCGGTACACCATGACTTAGTTCCTTCCCCCCCCCCCCCCCCCCCCCTACCCATACAAAGGACTGATGGAGAGGAAGCAGTCCCCTGTCCCCAAATATTCAGTACATAACTTCTCATCATCCCTGTGATGGATCTTGCATACCCCAGGTGGGCACATCGGCCAGACCTGTGTCTTCTGTTCTCCAAAGCACAGGCAGCCTGCAGATTCGCCATAACCAGCCCATAACCCCTCGATCACAAGACAATCCACACAGGTGTTGAGGGTTAAACATGAAAACACGCATAAACTGTTTATTAAATGCAAAATCTACACTTTTACACACAGTTAGGGACACTCCCCTTAGCCTTGTCATAGAGGGGAGGTGGTGAGGGACAAGAGAGAACCAATGAGAACGGAATAATTTTACATTTAAACAGAAACTACAGTTAAAGGGAATATGGTAAGCAGGCAGCCTCTCAATACACATCCCCTGAGGAGAGATGTCTCCAGTCCAGACCATTGTCTATGTGCCTTTTACCAACACAATTAGACACAGCAGCAAGGGGGTGGGTAGAAGGTATGTAGCATTACATTACATTATCTCAATGCTAGCCTGTCCCTAGGTCTCCAGTCTCTTCTGGGCCATAATCTGTGGGTAAGAGGCCCACCCACATTCCCTTCCAAAACACACAGTGACCGTGGGTTCTGTCGCAATCCCCTTAATCCTCCTACATCACGAACGTGTTCACCGTCCAGTGCTAGAATACCTATACAGGGTCAGCGTTTTAATCCTTGCTGTATTCAATCAGAGGCCGTATCCATGGAAGCCATCCAACCCCCCCCCCCCCTCAAACCTTGTCAAATTTAGTCAGTGCCCCCCTGCTCATATAAGTGGCCTTGTAAAGGGGTACGGCCTTGTTGACCAACATTTTCCAAGCCTCTGTAGTTGGAGTTGCACAACTCTTCCATGATAGGATAATGCGCTTTTTAGCATAGAATAACAAAAGGGTAAGTAGAGTCTGTATAGCCCTGGTAGTGGTCAGAGGTTCCACCAGATGCAACAGACATGGGGATGGGGATAGAGATAGAGGTGACCGACCTAATGCAGCTAGCTATGGCTTGCCAGTAGTGTTTAATCTGCGGGCACTCCCAGAAGATATGCATAAAGTTGGCTAAGGGTGCGCTTTACTACTGTTTAAGCATCACTTTCCGGCCACTAGGGGGCACTTTTAACCCCAAAGAAGAGATTAAAGTGGAGTTCCGGCCACAATTTCACTTTTTAAATATAAATACCCCTGTAATACACAAGCTTAATCTATTCTAGTAAAGTTAGTCTGTAAACTAAGGTCCGTTTTGTTAGGTTGTTACAGCATTTAGATACTTTATAAAACAGGAATTGACCGTGGCCATCTTAAGTGTGGGAATCCATGAAGCCAGACTGTATGACTTCCTGGATTTCAGCTTTGCATATCTCGCACATGCTCAGTGCTGCACAAGCAATGTAATAGGTTACAGATCAGGTTTCAATAGCAAAATCTCTCCTCCCCTCCTCCTTCCAGGAACCAGGAAATATACGAAATAATTTGTTATGTAGATATATCTGCACCGCACACCACACCGATCACAGCGCACCGCACAACGCACCGATCACAGCACACCGCATAACGCACCGATCACAGCGCACCGATCACAGCACACCGCACAACGCACCGATCACAGCGCAGCACAACGCACCGATCACAGCACACCGATCACAGCACACCGATCACAGCACACCGATCACAGTACACCGATCACATCACAGCGCACCGATCACAGCGCACCGATCACAGCACACCGCACAACGCACCGATCACAGCACACCGCACAACGCACCGATCACAGCGCACCGATCACAGCACACCGCACAACGCACCGATCACAGCGCAGCACAACGCACCGATCACAGCACACCGATCACAGCACACCGATCACAGCGCACCGATCACAGCACAACGCACCGATCACAGTACACCGATCACATCACAGCGCACCGATCACAGCGCACCGATCACAGCACACCGATCACAGCACACCGATCACAGCACAGTGCACCGATCACAGCACAGCACAACGCACCAATCACAGCACACCGATCACAGCACACCGCACAATGCACCGATCACAGCACACCGCACAACGCACCGATCACAGCACACCGCACAACGCACCGATCACAGCACACCGCACATCGCACCGATCACAGCGCACCGATCACAGCACACCGATCACAGCACAATGCACCGATCACAGCGCACCGATCACAGCGCACCGATCACAGCACAGCACAATGCACCGATCACAGCACACCGCACACGCACCGATCACAGCACACCACAACGCACCGATCACAGCACACCGCACATCGCACCGATCACAGCGCACCGATCACAGCACACCGATCACAGCACAATGCACCGATCACAGCGCACCGATCACAGCGCACCGATCACAGCACAACGCACCGATCACAGTACACCGATCACATCACAGCAATCACAGCACACCGCACAATGCACCGATCACAGCGCACCGATCACAGCGCACCGATCACAACACACCTCACAGCGCACCGATCACAGCGCACCGATCACAGCGCACCGATCACAGCGCACCGATCACAGCGCACCGATCACAGCGCACCGATCACAGCGCACCGATCACAGCGCACCGATCACAGCGCACCGATCACAGCACACCGATCACAGCACAGTGCACCGATCACAGCACAGCACAACGCACCAATCACAGCACACCGATCACAGCACACCGCACAATGCACCGATCACAGCGCACCGATCACAGCGCACCGATCACAGCGCACCGATCACACAGCACACACCGATCACAGCACACACCACACCGCACCGATCACAGCGCACCGATCACAGCGCACCGATCACAACACACCTCACAGCGCACCGATCACACAGCGCACCGATCACAGCGCACCGATCACAGCACACCGATCACAGCACAATGCACCGATCACAGCGCACCGATCACAGCGCACCGATCACAGCACAACGCACCGATCACAGTACACCGATCACATCACAGCGCACCGATCACAGCGCACCGATCACAGCGCACCGATCACAGCACACCGATCACAGCACACCGCACAATGCACCGATCACAGCGCACCGATCACAGCGCACCGATCACAACACACATCACAGCGCACCGATCACAGCGCACCGATCACAGCGCACCGATCACAGCACACCGATCACAGCGCACCGATCACAGCGCACCGATCACAGCACACCGCACAATGCACCGATCACAGCGCACCGATCACAGCACAACGCACCGATCACAGCACACCTCACAGCGCACCGATCACAGCACACCGATCACAGCACAGTGCACTGATCACAGCACAGCGCACCGATCACAGCGCACCGATCACAGCACACCGCACAATGCACCGATCACAGCGCACCGATCACAGCGCACCGATCACAGCACAACGCACCGATCACAGTACACCGATCACATCACAGCGCACCGATCACAGCGCACCGATCACAGCACACCGATCACAGCACAGTGCACCAAACACAGCACAGCACAACGCACCAATCACAGCACACCGATCACAGCACACCGCACAATGCACCGATCACATCGCACCGATCACAGCGCACCGATCACAACGCAACGATCACAGTACACCGCACAGCGCACCGATCACAGCGCACCGATCACAGCACAGCACAGCACACCGATCACAGCGCATCGATCACAGCGCACCGATCACAGCACACCGCACCGATCACAGCACAACATTTAGTAAATATTCCCACATCGCATAGACCCCCCGCCCAATTGCATCACAATACCCACAAAATTGCATCGCCCCAGCCAGCACATCGCATTGCCCCCGCGAAATCACATCTCCTCCATCGCAGCACCCCCCCCCCCCCCCGCCAAATTGCATCAAATCGCCCCAGCACATCACATCACACTGCCACCAAATCGCATCGCCCCAGCACATTACACAGCCCTTGTACCTCTGGACCCCTTTACATTACACAGCACTCTGGATCCCTTTACATTACACTGCACCCTGCACCTCTGGACCCCCTTTACATTACACTGCACCCTGCATCACTGGACCCCTTTACATTACACAGCACCCTGCACCTTTGGACCCCTTTACATTACACAGCTCTTGTACCTCTGGACTCCTTTACATTACACAGCACCCTGCACCTATGGACCCCTTTACATTACACAGCACCCTGCACCTTTGGACCCCTTTACATTACACAGCACCCTGCACCTTTGGACCCCTTTACATTACACAGCACCCTGCACCTTTGGACCCCTTTACATTACAAAGTACCCTGCACCTTTGGACCCCTTTTACATTACACAGCCCTTGTTTTTCTGGACCCCTTAACATTACACAGCACCCTGCACCTCTGGATCCCTTTACATTACACAGCCCCCCACATCTCTGGACCCCTTTACATTACACAGTACCCTGCACCTCTAGAAGCCTGTATGTTACACAGGCACCCCCCTTAACAGTTCTGGGCCCCCTAATTGTTACTCAGACCCCTCTACAGTGCAGACCCCCTCCCTACAGTGCAGGCCCACCTGCAGTGAAGACCCCGTTACAATACAGACCCCCTCTACAGTGAAGACCCCCCTTACTACAGTACAGACCCCCCTTCCTACAATACAGACCCCCACTACAGTGAAGACCCCCCTTCCTACAATACAGACCCCCGCTACAGTAAAGACCCCCCGTCCTACAATACAGACCCCCCTTCCTACAATAAAGACCCCCCTTCCTACAGTACAGCCCCCCCTTCCTACAATACAGACCCCCACTACAGTGAAGACCCCCCTTCCTACAATACAGACCCCCCTTCCTACAATACAGACCCCCGCTACAGTGAAGACCTCCCTTCCTACAATACAGACCCCCCTTACTACAATACAGACCCCCGCTACTGTGAAACCCCCCCTTCTTACAATACAACCCCCCCCTTGCTACAATACAGACCCCCGCTACAGTGAAGACCCCCCTTCCTACAATACAGACCCCACTTCCTACAATACAGACCCCCGCTACAGTGAAGACCCCCCTACAATACAGACCCCCCCCCTCCTTACAAAACAAACCCCCCCCCTTGCTACAATACAGACCCCCCCCATTTAGACCCACAATGTATCCGTCAGAGAGCCCGAGGTAGTGGCTTGGCGGGGGTGGGGGGGACTTAGTGGCTTGGCGGGGGTGGGGGGGGACTTAGTGGCTTGGCGGGGGTGGGGGGGACTTGGTGGCTTGGCGGGGGGGACTTAGTGGCTTGGCGGGGGTGGGGGAGAGTGCAAGCTGCTCCCCTGTCAGTCGGCACATCTGGGACCGGCGCGGCGCAATGATCCTCTTCTCTCATGTCATGTCTCTGATAAGTGTAGGGCAGCGGCCGTCAGCCGAGCAGAGAAGCCGCCTCCCCCCTTCTCCTGCATGCACAGCACTGTATAGACATAAAGGAGAAGGGGGGAGGCGGCTTCTCTGCTCGGCTGACGGCCGCTGCCCTACACTTATCAGAGACGTGACATGAGAGAAGAGGATCATTGCGCCGCGCCGGTCCCAGATGTGCCGACTGACAGGGGAGCAGCTTGCACTCTCCCCCACCCCCGCCAAGCCACTACCTGCTCCGCTCTGGCACTCGGGCACTGTAGTCTGTGTCAGTCACTGCACAATGTTTAACCCGCGGCGCCTGTGTTTTTTTTTCATTCGCGGGGGGGGGTAATCACGCGATGCTACGCGGCCAGGACCTCCTGGGGTTGATGACAAACATCTCCCAGGAGGCAATGCAGCACTGATTGACGGGGCGATGCCGCTGCGGCCGCCGCGGCCGAGGAAAATAAACTCATCTGCACAGCACAGTGAGTTTTAAAAAAAAAAAAAAAAGACACACCAATTCAATTTAAGGGGGCATTTTAAAAACAAATGCTATAAAGTTGAAAAAGAGGGTGGAGCTCCACTTTAAAAATGCTTGTGTTGCAGCACTTCCGAAGCACTGCCCATTAATTGCAATGGGCAGTGGCGTTTTGGGAGCGTTATTACTAGTACATTTTTTTATAAAAAAGCCATAAATCTATCCCCTATTTTGTAGACGCTATAACTTTTGCACAAACCAATAAATATGTGCTGCTTGTGTTTATTTTGGTTAAAAATAAATAAATGTACAATACATATCGGCCTAAACTGAGGGAAAAAAATGCTTTTTACAAAAAAATATTAAAAATCGGGATTTTATTATAGCAAAAAGAAAAACATTTTATTAATTTTTTTTAAATTTATGTGCAAGTGAAAGGAGTCTGCGCTGTGAAAATAGATTGAAAAAGGGCACAAGGCTAGGAAATGGGTGTGGGAAAGGGGCACGGTAAGTGAAAAAGTGTTAGCTAAATAACAATGATACACCTAGACAGCAATAAACATCTCCAATTGGTAAACTGATGGTAACACATAAACGGCAAAGTATAGTCCAGGAAAGACAAAATTAATTTAGGAAGTCCAGTACTGGAAAATAAAGATAAAAATAAAAATAACAGTAAATTCCTCAAGGAAGGGAACAGATGAGGAGAGACCCAGCAGCCACTTCTGTGAAAGAAGTCGAGCCGTCACCCAAGAACAACACGCACACCTCAGGTGGTCCCAGCAGCTCACCTCATGGCTACCAGATATAGCCTAGCCAGCTGCTTTCACGCAGAGTCCAAATGAAGGTAGAATGTTCTTAAAGTCCCGGGATCAGGCACCACATACGGGGAGAGAGGATACACAACAATATATAGTGTGATACTGATATAAAGGGGAGCCAAACACGCCTGCACTCTATGCACTTACATAAAGTAAAGGGCTAATCTCCACGAGCGGTGAGCTCGTCAGTGTCCTCCTTTTCCTCTCACTGGGAGTCCGCTTGGTCTTAGGCTGATGGTGCTCAGAGGCTTGGGTGATATCACAGAAAACAAAAAAGGTGGTACATCGCGTAATCCAGTAAAAAGGATTTATTTAAAACAACTTAAAAACACTCACATAGACGATGGAGGAACGAATACAGCATCCACGAGTGGCGAACTCGTCAGCCATCCGTCAGGTGCTTCGGTTGTCCAGCGCTCTAATCCCGACGCGTATCATCACACCACGTGACTTCATCAGGGGATGCTGTATTCGTTCCTCCATCGTCTATGTGAGTGTTTTTAAGTTGTTTTAAATAAATCCTTTTTACTGGATTACGCGATGTACCACCTTTTTTGTTTTCTGTGATATCACCCGAGCCTCTAAGCACCATCAGCCTAAGACCAAGCGGACTCCCAGTGAGAGGAAAAGGAGGACACTGACGAGTTCGCCGCTCGTGGAGATTAGCCCTTTACCTTTACTTTATGTAAGTGCATAGAGTGCAGGCGTGTTTTGGCTCCCCTTTATATCAGTATCACACTATATATTGTTGTGTATCCTCTCCCCGTATGTGGTGTCTGATCCCGGGATTTTAAGAACCTTCTACCTTCATTTGGACTCCGCGTGAAAGCAGCTGGCTAGGCTATATCTGGTAGCCGTGAGTGATATCACCCAAGCCTCTGAGCACCATCAGCCTAAGACCAAGCGGACTCCCAGTGAGAGGAAAAGGAGGACACTGACGAGTTCGCCGCTCGTGGAGATTAGCCCTTGTACCTTTACTTTATGTAAGTGCATAGAGTGCAGGCGTGTTTTGGCTCCCCTTTATATCAGTATCACACTATATAGTGTTGTGTATCCTCTCCCCGTATGTGGTGCCTGATCCCGGGACTTTAAGAACATTCTACCTTCATTTGGACTCCGCGTGAAAGCGGCTGGCTAGGCTATATCTGGTAGCCATGAGGTGAGCTGCTGGGACCACCTGAGGTGTGCGTGTTGTTCTTGGGTGACGGCTCGACTTCTTTCACAGAAGTGGCTGCTGGGTCTCTCCTCATCTGTTCCCTTCCTTGAGGAATTTACTGTTATTTTTATTTTTATCTTTATTTTCCAGTACTGGACTTCCTAAATTAATTTTGTCTTTCCTGGACTATACTTTGCCGTTTATGTGTTACCATCAGTTTACCAATTGGAGATGTTTATTGCTGTCTAGGTGTATCATTGTTATTTAGCTAACACTTTTTCACTTACCGTGCCCCTTTCCCACACCCATCTCCTAGCCTTGTGCCCTTTTTCAATCTATTTTCACAGCGCAGACTCCTTTCACTTGCACATATATTTCCTTGTGTCTATTGAGGTAGACTCTTCTAGTGTTTGCAGCAGTGCTCCCAACCCTCTCCCTTTCCCCCTCATCCACTATTTCACAGACAGCGCGGGAGTATCACTTTATTCAATTTTTTTAAATTGTCGCTTTTTTTGTTCATAGAGCAATTAATATAAACCCCAGAGATGATCAAATACCACCAAAAGAAAGCTCTATTTGTAGGGGAAAAAGAGACGTAAATCTACAGTGTCGCACGGCCGTTCCATTGTCAGTTAAAATGTTGCAGTGTCGTATCGCAAAAAATGGGCCGGTCATTGAGCAGCCAAATCTTCCAGGGCTGAAGTGGTTATAAATGGGCATTGTGGTGTCCAATTTATGATGCAAAATGGATGTTGAAAAAATTGTGATCCCCCCGGTATTGTAATTTTATTCTATTATAGGTTTGTCTGCAATATCTGCTCATTTTCGTCTTTCTTATGTTTGTCTTTCAGACTGTGCATGCACAGAAGCCTCAGTTTTTATCATTGCACTGTCAGGAAGTCGGTGGGAAGAATTATGAAGCGTCTATGTCTCATGTGGACAAACTGGTCAAGTAAGTTATTTTCCTTTTGTATTGATGTAATTTCCATGGAAAGCCGTTCAGCTGAAAATCTGTTGCTTTGATTTGTCTTCCCTTAAAAATGATATGATAATTTGTATGGCACAGAAAAAAATGTTGGTTGTGTTTTCTTGTGCAATCGAGGGGCCCCAGTAGTGTGAAGAACATTGTCCAGCGCTTTGTTTACATGACATACCTGTAGGCCAATCTCTGCTTCCCCCCAAGCTGTCCAAAAAACTACAATCCTGAATAATCATCTCATCCTGGTATAGAAGCGGAGACACCTTAACCACAGAATGCACTCCGCCATAACAGAGATGGGCGCTCGCGGAAAACAAGTGTTTTTTTCTTTTTTACACTACTGGGGCCCCTTGACTGCACAACTCTTACCTTCTTAAACAAACAAAAAAAAACTTTGACACCATGCAAGACAAAAAATGCTTAGAGGTTCTAAAATCTAAATGTTTTTTTTTTACCTTAATGCATTTTATGCATTACTATTGTGGTAAAAGAAAAAAAGCCCCACTACTTTTTCCCGCCCCCCTCCAACCTTTAATACCTCACTGAGAACTCAATCCAGCACTGTCCTGGCTACAGAAGCGCTCTTTTATTCCTGGTCTCAAAGGAGACACAGGCAGCAGCGTGGAGCCATAGGCTTCTGCTACTGTCAGTCAAATCCTGCAAGTGAGTCAGGGGTGTGGCTGAGCAGCGCTGTGAGAATCTGTGGACGCACACAGCCTGGCTTCTATGAGTGCCTGAATGGGTGCCTCCTCTGCACTTGGGCGAGAGGAAGAGCTGACGTTGTTGGCAGCAGACTCCAGAAGAGGTAATGGGCCAGCTCTACGCAACACCATTGCAGAGAGCAGTTCAATTTAACCTCCTTTTTTTTTTTTATTAAAAAATTACTTTTAACTAGTTGCCACCCGCCCACCATCACGGCGGGCCGGTGCAGCTCCCGTTCTGGGACGACATCATATGACGGTGTCCCAGAACAGCCGCTCTCGCGGGGACGCGACACGTTGCTAGGACACGCCGCGACCCCGATCTCTGTAAAGAGCCGCGTCCGCTCTTTAACCATGTGATCGGCTGTGTCCAATTACAGCCGGTCACATGTAAGCACGGAGTTGCCAGTAATCTGCTCTCTTCGCCACACATTGTCAGTGTGAGGCGAAGAGAGACGATCAGTGGCATCTCCTCACAGGGGGACATCTAGGAATGTAATCGGGGCACTGATTATCAATGCCCTGATTACTGCCCATTAGCGATGCCAGTCAGTGCTGGCTGTCAGTGCCGCCTATCAGTGCTGCCCATCACTGCTGTCAATCAATGCCCATCAATACTACCTACCTATGCAGAAGGTTTTGGTTGGTTGACCGGAGCACGCGATTGGTGACGTAAGGTTTTATTTTCTCGCTTAAGTATTGAGGAGCGTTTCCTTGTGCGAATTTGTGGGTGAGGCAGAGTGTCTTGAATGTGATTGGATCCTTTACGGCCAGCCAGTGGAGAGACCTCAAGACCGGGAAGATTGGTTCCCACGTTTTTTTACCTGTCATCAGTCTGGCTGCCGTGTTCTGTATTAGTGTCCATAAGTGCAGTATATAAGTGATTCCTCATCGGTGCCACCTCATCAATGCCCACCAGTTCAGCCTATCAGTGCTGCCTCATCAGCGCACATCGGTGAAGGCGAAAAAATACTTTGTTTCTGTCAATGAATTTTTCAAATTTTTTATTTTTAATTTAAAAAAAACAGCAGTGATTAAATACCACTAAAAGAAAGCTCTATTTATGTTAAGAAAATTATAAAAAAAGATGTGTTTGGTTACAGTGTAGCATGACCGTGCAATTGTCATTCAAAGTGTGACAGCGCTGAAATCTGAAAATTGTCCTGGGCAGGACGGGGGGTAAGTGTCCTGTAGGCAAGTGGTTAAAATCACTTTATTGGGAAGTGCAATAAACATACTATATGATCTGAGCCCATACACAAATGTGACACTTTTTGAATGCCTCTATCGGCTTTTTTCAACTTCCTAACCCTATAGGAACCCTTTTAAATTTGAATGTCTCCTGTTATAATGAGTTTATCAGGGCTCGGTGGTAAAATGCCCCTTACATTGGCAGTGAGGAGAATGCCTCCATTACAGTGATGGTCAGAATGCCAGCTTACCGTCAACTAAAGATCATTGATGTCATGCCACGAGTTCTGCCCACTTGTATTGGCCCTCGAACCATCAGGTGGGAAGGTGTTTGCAGCTCGAAAAACCCTGGTTGAGAATGGCGCATCAAAAAGATTATTGGTGCATTTCTGCTGCTTCTGCCAAGTGGTGTTCACGGAACCCTTGGCAACCTCTGGAGGAACCTTATGGCTTTACAGAACCCTGCTTGAGAATGGATGTGTGTGTGTGTGTACATGCATACATTTATATTTTTGCGGTACCAGGCAGAATAAGAACCTCTATCAATCGCTATCTGGGTCTTGGGAGATTTTCTCCTTTAAAAGAGAAGTTTGTGCTTTTTTTTGGAATCGTACTTACTTAGGCGGATGTAGCAGCACAGTGGTGTAGTGGTTAGCACTTTCACCTAGCAGCAAAAGGGTCGCTGGTTCAAATCCTGACCACGACACCATCTGCTTGGAGTTTGCATGTTCTCCCTGTGTCTGTGTGGGTTTCCTCTGAGTACTCCGGTTTCCTCCAACACTCCAAAGACATGCTGGTAGGTTAATTGGATCCTGGCCAAATTGGCCCAGTATATATTTGTGTGTAAGGCTGTGTGTCCCAAGTGTGTCAAAATCCTACGGGGTAAATAACCGCACCAGCCAGGAAGACACTGGCTTCAAAAAGCGCCTAGAAGACGATTCAGTTCTCATGTGTAACGCTATACGAGTCACTTCATTAATTCGATGCTGCATTTGTCCACCACGGCTCTAAGGCTGAGAACTAAGTAATCAAACACCACTTATCGCTCAGTCAGTCACTGGCTCACAGGAGAGCTGGGCAGTGCAGGTGCAGCAAGCTCAGGCTCTGAACGGATCCCGGACATTTTGGTCTCAATCTTTCTTGAGCCTGGACCGGCTCCGCCCGCTGTCTGCTGAAAATGGGTCACAGGCGTGCAGTTTCAGTCACAGTGGGTGGAGACCCGCTGTCTGCTGATGACAGAGTTGGTCCAGGCTCGGGAAAGATCGCTACTATATCGATTCGATACTGCATCTGTCCCCTGCCAGCCATAAGACTGAGAACCAAGCGATCGAACACCTCTGATCACTTGGTTCTCATAGCTCCCTGAGCAGAGAGCTTGTGGCTGTCAGTCACCGCTGTCTGCTTTCCTTCCCGCGGAGGGGGCGGTAGCAGGCAGCTTAGGCTCTCAGCGGCTCGCCGACAGGCAAAGCCGGGTGCCAATCCAGGCATGTGGGCAGATCCAGACCATATGGTCGCAATCTTTCCCGAGGCTGGACTGGCTCTGTGATGTCAGCTGACCGGCTTCACCCCGCTGTCTGCTGAAAACGGAAGTGAAGAAAGAACAAGAGCTTTTGTCTGTTCTCCTTTAATTCCCATCTAACGGAAGCAGAAACACAGAAGAGAAATCTCACATTTCCATATTTCACAGGTAACATACAGAAAACAAGGGAGTGAGGCTAACCCCCCCCCTCCCCATCCCCTCTAACAGCACAGGCTGGCATGAGATACCTGTATATAAACCGTGTTTGTAGCAGTCTGAAATTTTGGTTTTTATTTTTCTCTTACAAAGCTGTTAATTCCAGACCTAAAATCGGCATCCCAGCTGCTTGTTTAGCAATACAAATACCCCAAGCGTTTTTCTTCTGTCCAAACAGATCTACAAATAGATTTGATTTTCTGCAAAAATGTTTTTCGGCACTCTGTTAACTGTGTGAAATTAATATGTAATTTGAAAAAAAAAATTATTTTTTAGCTGTTCTATTCCAGGGGGGCTCGGTAAAAGCTTTTGCGCTGTCACACAATATAATAATTAATCTTGTCATTCCAATAAATGTGTTCAATTTATCAGCCTCTCCATTTCATTCCCTGAACTTTTATATTTGTGGTGAGATGGCTCCCTCTAGTGTCTGGTTTAGGTATTACACACATTCTAATAGATGCACAGGTGAAGCTTGTGTTCATTGACAAGTGTCTAAGGCGATCTTTCTCAACTTGGGTTCTTCCAGAGCTTGTTAGGGGTTCGTTGAGCAAATAACAATTTCTGCACCTCCTGATACTGTAACTAAGCAATGATTATTTCAGCTGTCTGTAAGGGGGTCGTTCTTCCCATTGACCACCATTATAAGGAGCAATAATTGCTACTTTTACGTGCTGAAAATGTGTTTAGCCTTAAAGAAATCGACAGCATCTACACCCCACAATTCCCCAAAAAATTGTGACGCTGTGTAAAATCTTAACCACTTAAGGACCAAGCCTCTCTCTGAGATTTGGTGTTAAAAACATTTTTTTAGCTATAAAATTACTTGGAACCCGCAATGAGAGGTTGAGAAGAGAGGTTGAGAGAGAGAGAGGTTGAGAGAGAGAGAGGTTGAGAGAGAGAGGTTGAGAGAGAGAGAGGTTGAGAGAGAGAGAGGTTGAGAGAGAGAGAGGTTGAGAGAGAGAGAGGTTGAGAGAGAGAGAGGTTGAGAGAGAGAGAGAGGTTGAGAGAGAGAGAGAGGTTGAGAGAGAGAGAGAGGTTGAGAGAGAGAGAGAGAGAGGTTGAGAGAGAGAGAGGTTGAGAGAGAGAGAGGTTGAGAGAGAGAGAGGCTGAGGAGAGAGAGGCTGAGGAGAGAGAGGCTGAGGAGAGAGAGGCTGAGGAGAGAGAGGCTGAGGAGAGAGAGGCTGAGGAGAGAGAGGCTGAGGAGAGAGAGGCTGAGGAGAGAGAGGCTGAGAGAGAGAGAGGCTGAGAGAGAGAGAGGCTGAGAGAGAGAGAGGTTGAGGTAGAGAGAGAGGTTGAGGTAGAGAGAGAGGTTGAGGTAGAGAGAGAGGTTGAGGTAGAGAGAGAGGTTGAGGTAGAGAGAGAGGTTGAGGTAGAGAGAGAGGTTGAGGTAGAGAGAGAGGTTGAGGTTGAGAGAGAGAGGTTGAGAGAGTGTGAGTGATAACACCCTAGAGCAGTGATGGAGAATCTTGGCACCCGAGACGTTTTGGAACTACATTTCCCATGATGCTCAGCTACCCTGCAGAGTGCATAAGCATCATGGGAAATGTAGTCCCATCACTGCTCTAGAGAATAAAATGGTGGTTGTTGCAATATTTTTTGTTACGCCATATTTGCACAGCAGTCTTGCAAGCGCATTTTCTTTGGGGGGAAAAAATAAAGTTTTTTAATAAGATAAGATTCCAATAAAGTTAGCCCATTTTTTTTTTAAATTGTGAAAGATAATGTTATGCAGAGTAAATTGATACCCAACATGTCACGCTTCAAAGTTGTGCCCACTCGTGGAATGGCACAAACCTTAAAAAAAATCTCCATAGGGCTAGAATTATTGCTCTCGCTCAACGATTGTGGCGATACCTCACGTGGGGTTTGAATACTATTTTCATATGCGGGCGCTGCTCACGTATGTGTTGGCGTCTGCACACAAGCTTAGCGGGGCAGGGCACGTTTTCTGGCTCCTAACTTTTTTAGCTGGCTCCTAGATTCCAAGAAAATTTGTCAAACCCTGGGTTAGCTATTGCGAGGGGAGCTGTGAGAGCCGCCGGTGGACACTAGAAGAGGAGGATCAGGGCCACTCTGTGTGCAAAACAAGCTGCACAGTCGAGGTAAGTGTGACATGTTTGTTATTTAAATGTAAACCTATAGTATCACTTTTGATTCACTACGGATTTTGACAAAAACAAGTATATGTCTTTACAGTAGAGCAGGTGGTGTTCAGATTGGCCACTAAAGTGTCTATAGAGGAAGAAGATCGCGCTGCATATTCAAGTCCTTTGAATCACACTATATTTTCATGATTTCAGAGATCTGCTTTCGAGTGATGCCATGAAAGAGTACAACCGAGCTCGAGTTTACCTGGATGAGAATTACAAATCACAGGAAAATTTCACGGTAAGCTTTCTTATATCTGGGTTGGAACTGTATTGCAGTGATTGGCCGTATTGTTTTAATCTTTGCTAAATAGTTTTCCTATAATTGATACTGTAAAGACCAGATCTGCCACTGGCTACTCATGTGTACAGCGAGGGGGAAAAAGTATTCAACCCCCTGCTGATTTTGTATGTTTTTCCACTAACAAAGAAAAGATCAGTCTATAATTTTAATGGTCGGTTTACTTTAACAGTGAGAGAGGATAACACCAAAAATATCCAGAAAAACGCATTTTAGAAAAGTTGTTATAAATTGATTTGCATTTTGATGAGTGAAATAAGTATTTGATGACATATCAATCAGCAAGAGTTCTGGTTCCACCAGTGTCTTCTTTACAGGTAAAGAGCTGCTGAGATTGGGAGCACTCTTTTATTCAGGTAACAAGCTGAGATTAGGAGCACTCTCTTTTGAGAGAGTGCTCCCAATCTCCGCTTTTTACCAGTATAGAAGACACCAGTCCCTAGAAGCAATCAGATTCCACCACGGCCAAGACCAAAGAGCTGTCCAAGGATGTGGTGGACAAGATTGTACACCTACACAAGGCTGGAATGGGCTACAAGACCATCGACAAGCAGCTTGGTGAGAGGGTGACAACAGTTGCTGCTATTATTCGCAAATGAAGGAAACTCAAATTGACTCAATCTCCCTCGGGCCAGGGGTCCACGCAAGATCTCACCTCGTGGAATTTCAATGATCATGAGAACGGTGAGGAATCAGCCCGGAACTACACGGGAGAGTCATGTCAATTGTATCAAGGCAGCTGGGTCCATAGTCGCCAAGAAAACAATTGATAACGCACTACGTGGTGAAGGACTGAAATCCAGCAGCACTTGCGAGGTCCCCCTGCGCAAGAAAGCACATGTACAGGCCGTCTGAAGTTTGCTAATCAATGTCTGATTGATTCAGAGGAGAACTGGGGGAAAGTGTTGTGCTCAGATGAGACCAAAATCAAGCTCTTTGGCATCAACTCGCTGTGGTTGGAAGATGAGAAATGCTGCCTATGACCCCAAGAACACCATCCCCACCATCAAACATGGAGGTGGAAACATTATGCATTGGGGGTGTTTTTCTGCTAAGGGGACAGGACAACTTCACCGCATCAAAGGGGCGATGGACGGGTCATGTATCATCAAATCTTTGGTGAGAACCTCCTTCCCTCAGCCAGGGCATTGAAAATGGGCCGTGGATGGGTATTCCAGCATGACAATGACCCAAAACACATGGCCAAGGCAACAAAGGAGTGGCTCATGAAGAAACTAATTAAGGTCCTGGAGTGGCCTATCCAGTCTCCAGACCTTAATCCCATAGAAATATGTGGAGGGACCTGAAGGTTTGAGCTACCAAACGTCGGCCTCGTAACCTTAATGACTCGAGAGGATCTGCAAAAAGGACAAAATCCCTCCTGAGATTTGTGCAAATCTGGTGGCCAACTACAAGAAACGTCTGACCTCTGTGATTGCCAACAAGTACTAAGTCATGTTTTGCAAAGTCTTATTTCGCTCATTAAAATGCAAATCAATTTATAACTTTTTTGGAATGTGTTTTTCTGGATATTTTTGTTGTTCTGTCTCTCACTGTTATAATAAACCGACCATTATAATTATAGACTGATCATTTCTTTGTCGGTGGGCAAATGAACAAAATCAGTGGTGGGTCAAATACTTTTTGTGCCTCACTGTACATATAAAGGATTGTTTGTTACATTGAGTAGCATGTAGGATTGTTCTTTTCAGGTAAGATGTGTTTGTGGATTTTAGGCCTCATGTACATTGGACTTTTTTTATGCTGCTCCTAGGAGTGTTTTTTATTCCCCTGCCTCTGAACCTTCCTGTAGGGTTGGCCTTCATAGGCAAGAAAGAAAAACACCACCAGTGCGTCCAGGACCAGTGGCATTTTGCAGAAAATAATGCTAGGCGCATTTAGAACTTGAGCGTTAATTAATTTCAATGGTCCAAAAATTATTCTGACTAATGAAATCACTTAAAGCCCAAACACTTGACGCACCTAAACATGTTATATGAGTTTCAAAGTGTCAAGCGTTTTTTCTTTTTTCTGCCAAGAGGAAAGAAGTCTAGGGGAGTTAACAAAATATCCCGTGTGCGTGCATGAGACCTTAGAGGTGGTGACCAAGACTGTGAAGTTCTTCTTCTATTTGGTCTATCGAGCCATTTTTACATTTTTTTTTATCTGGACTATTTTCCTCCCTATTCTGTATTTATGTGAACGTGAGGACGAGCAGTTTTTCTTTTACAGTAGTAAAGCGACGGTCCGCCTAAAAAAAAAAAAAAAAAAAAAAAAATTAAAAGCCAGCTGCGACAAATACTGCAGCTTCTGACTTTTTTTTAAATAAATGGACACTTACCTGTCCAGGGTGCCCGCGATGTCGGCACCTGAAGCCGATCAATCACTCGGCTCTCGGCTGCTCCCGCCGCCATCTTCGGTGAGGGAAACAGGAAATGAAGCCTTGAGGCTTCACTTCCCGGTTCCCTACTGCGCATGCGTCCTCACTGGTCCCCGCTATCTTCTGGGACCTGTGCATTTCCCAGAAGACAGCAGGGGGGCGGTAAGGGGCGTGACTCTCGCAGGAGTCTTTGCCCAGAAGTGGGTGCAGATACCTGTATTTGCACCCCCCCTGAAAGGTGGCAAATATAACGTCTGGGGGTCAGGTTCTGAAAAGCGGAGGTTCCATTTTTGTGTGGACCTCCGGTTTAAGATCTAGCATTCTCTATAATAGTGAATACCAAGTGACAGAAGTAAAATAGAGTTATATTTGTTTTTTAATAGGTTTGCTTTTTTGTGTGTTGAGTGTTGCTTTATGGAATATTGAGTCACAGAGCTGGAAAAAGCAATGCAGCCAGTTAACGGTCAGGTCACATAGTATACGCTGGTTAGGTCTGAGTTAGTTACTGTCTAATAATAAAGCAAGTTACCGGCCTGGACATGTGAACCATCAAACGCAAACCAGCACTGCAAACTCTCATCTTTTTAATCTGACAGATTCCCTTTAATTGGTGTCCTGAGTGGTCATTTTAATTCAGATTTTATATAAACCTAAGCAAACAATAGTGTGGGTTCACATTTTAATTGCCTATCAAGCCTTGATGATTTTTACTCCCACCCTCACATTTTTCTTGTAGCTGAGCAACCATCTTTACTATTTCAATTCAATTCTCTCAACATTGCTAGGGACAGAAATTGCGTATTACCTGTCCATTGATTGATTCTCTGTGGGGATGTTGGAAAAGCTCACTTGAAGTGGCACTGTGGGTTCCAGGTCTTCAAGTGGACAGACCACCGCTCTGAAAGCCACATCTTTACCAACAGTTTATTGGTGGCATCTCTCTTGTTTCTCTCCTTTATGTGGTCATCTCATGCTTGTACCATTGAGAGCTCAAGAAGTCATGTGCTGGAGAGAGAAATCTTATAGATGTGGTATTGAACAGTGGTAAGAGTGCAGCGAGCAGGAAACCACCTACACACTTGTCAAGTGAAGTGCGTTTTGTTTTTTTACTACAGCAGTTATTTTTTTTATTTTTTTTACGTGATAAGTACAAGTTAACATATTTGCAAGATACGGTACAAAAAGTACATCGAGAATGCAAATCTAAAACCTTGTATAACATTTTAGATAAAGTATCGCAATAAAGAGTATTTAATGTTCTCACGCTGTCAAATAGCCAAGGCAGGGTACAGATCCAGTAATTATCATGTAAAAGAGTAAAGAAGCATTATACTCCGAAGAGTAGAATGGTAGTATGGTAAGCATCTAAAGAACCGAGTAAAAGAAATGCAGAATAAGGTGATAGGAAAGGGAAGGTATCTACACCCTCTCCTGTTTCACGTATTGGGCCCTTTGCTAGGTGGTGGTAGAAGGTAAGAGTGAGACTGGTGGATCAAGAGGAAGTCATGAAGTGCCATAAAAAAACAAACTTTTCTAAGTTGTTTAAACTTGATGTAATGTTTTTTATGTTATGAACATCATGAATGTGTTTTATATACTGTATTTATTGGCGTATAACACTCACTTTTTTATTCTGAAAATAGAGGGAAACTGTACATGCGTGTTAGACAGGGGGCTGTGGCAAGTTTTTTTCCTGAAAAAAGATCTAGGCATTGGCTGGTCAAGTAATTAATCAAAAAGCAAAAATGTTGGTTTTATGGTTATCTGAGCCCACAGACAACCAGCTTTCGTTATATGTGCGTCAATGAGAACAGATTTTGGGGACTTCGTTTACACCCAAACAAGTTGAAAAGATTTTCCTTTTGTCCCACCAATCATCCATAGAAAATTAGTACTAAACGGTGCGGTAAAAGCTACGCTCAAGATGGTACCGTGTACCCCACTTGCTCCAGAAAATAGGTAGCGAGGTTCCGGACACTTGCTGGCACTGCAATCAAGCAGTGGGTACAATGTCCCATATTTTTTGGCATTGCCCCATTTTAGGATGTGGCGACCACGATTAAGCACTTGACCATGGTAGACCTGAGTGGGAACTTGGCGGCATTCCTCCTAAATTTGACGGAGAGACCCATATCCAGAAATAATAAAAAAAAACTGGGGGATGCCCAGGGAAAAACCAAGCCTACTTACCGACCAGCTTGCAGGACAAACTTTTTTCCCTGTTTTTCCCATGGTGTTCTGTATGACTAATACTTGACAGGTTTTGACCATTTGCCTCCCTGAGATGTCAAACATTGGACACCAAGCAGACCTAGTTGGCTGTATGTTGCTGATTTACCAGTTATGCTGCTACAGTTTGGTTCTTTGCGTTGCCTTTTGTTCAGGTTTTACTTCATTTAGGCTGATTCCTTCAAATGTTTCTTTTAGTCTGCTGCAATATTGTCATGATGGATATAGTGGCTAAACGTAAAACCCTTTTTTTATTTTTATTTTTTATTTTTTTCATGGCTATGGTGTACTTCTTCTTGTCAAATCTTCAACGTGTATGTCCTAAATTGATATGGAAAAAAAACTGCCAAAAAATAACCAATAAATATGACCTATACTCCCTATATTAGTATGTTATCGCCAGAACATACATGGAATTGCTGTTTTATTGATATAGAGGAGCTTTGGAGCATACTAATGGTAAAGAGCTTTTTAAATGCATATAGATGTTTTGTTAAGAATTGCTACTCATCTCCTCCCAGTGTTCAAACTCTAGAGTGGGTGAGAAGCTTCCAATTTAAGCAGGGAAGGGGTCAGAAGAAATTGTTGCTTTTTTCTTTCCTATATGGTCCATAGTGGCCTTTAATCCTATCAACCAGCGGTTCTGTAATAGTATATGCTTACCCGTAACCACTACAGATTATGCCACCTACTTAGTGCAGCAAAGTCTCTACATTCTACCAGTAGGTTACCCAAGTTTAAAAAGACGCTTTGCAGCCCTGGACTTGAGTAAAAATATTGGTGAATTAAAGGTTTTGGTGAAGCGGAGACAGGTAGGTATGCAGTATTGCAGGTGGGGAGGGGCTTGCTGCCCAGTGGGCATAGTACATTTAACATTAAATTTGGAAAATATACAGTCAGGGCTGCATTGTGTACCCCCTGACCTTAGATGTACTATGTCCAAATTATCTCTTTTGTGATGCACATAATGTGGTAAATCCTCATTTTGTCTTGGCTTAAAGTGTTACTAAACCAACAAGAGTAAAATCACTCTGTATATGCAGTAAAGCATACATGTTATACTCACTGTGGAACCTAAGGGGTTAATCTGTATTGTGTAAAAAGGCTGCTTAATCCTGTATTTTTGATCATCTCCACCTTTTACTGCCCTCAATCCATCTGCTGATACTACAGAGCCTTGGAGGCACTCTGCACATGCTCAGTATGATGTGTATTGCTAGAGGTTTTGTTTTTTTTCCTTGAGAGGGTGCATGTGATTAGTGCAGGGCCAATCGGCACTGTCCAGACAAGAGGCTCGGGGGTCCTGCAACCTCATAGGAAAGTCGGGAGAGAATGAAATCTCCTCCTCCTCCTCCTCCTCCTCCTCCTCCTCCTCCTCCAAGATTTAGCCAAACACTGATAGAAGTAACAAGACTGCTATATACGGTTACCTGTTTTATTATATTTAGGATTTAATATCTCAAAGGTATGACGTGGGTTAAATGACCAAGAGTGAAAACTTTAACGCATTTATTGGTGAGTAGTTGAAAGTTTATCTATAGTCTACACCAGGGGTCTCCGAACATTTTAAACAAAGGGCTGGTTTATTGTCGTTCAGACTTTAAGAGGGCCGGATTGTGGCCAGCGGGAGTAGAAATTCTAGCATCAGTGGAAGTATACATCACCACATTTGGTATTGGGGGAGGGGGTAGTGCTCCATTGTTGGTATCCTAGGGAAGAATAGAGCTCTCATTATTTGTGTCGGTGGGAGAAATGGTGCTCTATTTTTGGTGTCAGATGGCAAAAGAGTGTATTGTATCAGTGGGAGGAATAGTGCCCTCGGGCCACAGTTTGGAGACCACTGGTCTACACCTAGTAAGAAAATATTAGTTTAAAATGAATGTGTTACGTGAAGGAGTACAGAGTATATTTCTTAAAACATTAATCTACAAACATATTTCACTTTATATTTAAAAGGTAGACCTTTCCCATATTTTACCCTTTGCGCCAAGGTTCCATTCTGATGGCTGCTCTCCCATAAAGTGCGTTTCCCTCCCATCTAGTCTGTGTATATCATTACAGGCTGATGCCTCGTTGGTTGGCATAGTGTGGCGCTGATTGGAGGGCGTCCCTATTCCTGGTTAAGGACTGGCTACATCTCCAATCCCTATACTTTGCATAAGTCGGCCCCTTTAATGCAAATTCTTGTGACTATTCTGAGCATGAGATTAACTTCTTCCCGGGTAGTTAAGCATTGATTACGGGTTGCCCTCCCTTCATTGCATATCCCAGCATGGGATCCTTTGAAGTGAATATGTGTAAAACAATAAGGTTTGAATCCCATTGTTTAGATTCACAAGTCTAGGCACCTACTTGTCTGCTTAACCTAGACTTCTGCTCTGTTACATAGATGCAAATCCTACTGAAATAGATTCATAACTACAATATTTTACAGCTATTATTGGAGATTTCAAATAAACTCACAAGGCAAAAATACTGCTGATGAGAAAAGATATTTACCGTATTTGCTGGCCTATAAGGTGACTGGGCTTATAAGGCGACCCCCCCCCCCCCTAATTTTCCAGCTAAAAGGTTGGTTTTGGGATATATTCTCCGTATAAGACGACCTCCTTCCGACTAGTCTGTTTAGAAGCTGAGGGTTAGCCAGAACAAACGCCGACAGGAACAGGCTTTATTCAGCTTTTTTCAAATCTCACTGTGCCCATTGGATGCCTCGCTGTGCCCATTGGATGCCTCGCTGTGCCCATTGGATGCCTCGCTGTGCCCATTGGATGCCTCGCTGTGCCCATTGCATGCCTCGCTGTGCCCATTGCATGCCTCGCTGTGCCCATTGCATGCCTCTCCTTTCTGGTCCCATTGCATGCCTCTCCTTTCTGTGCCCATTGCATGCCTCTCCTTTCTGTGCCCATTGCATGCCTCTCCTTTCTGTGCCCATTGCATGCCTCTCCTTTCTGTTCCCATTGCATGCCTCACGGACGTCCTCTTCCTGATGGACGAGAGGAAGTCCATGATAGGCGGAACACAACACAGTCTCTGCTGGGAAATTAAGTGTCCCGCCTTTCACAGAACAGGACGAGGAGGAAGTGGGGGCTTTTTACACTGGATGCCCGCAGTCTGACTCTGCATGTCTCGGCTTATACAGTATATACTAGAGATGAGATGGAAAAGGACCTGGTGATTCTAGGGTGGGTGGGGGGAGAGGGAGGGAGGGAGGATGTTGGGATTGAGGTTATTCATATTTAAATATATATAAGTGATAAAATATAAGTGATAAGTGTAAACGACATAACTTCTGTCAAAAAAATCAAATATATACTAAAAAAAAAAAGTATATACGGGTAATACCGCCGTATAAGACGACCCCCGATTTTTGGGGGATATTTTTAAGTATAAAAGGTCATCTTATATGCCGGAAAATTCGGTAGTTTTTTATATTTAATACAATTATTTAATTTCCGTGTACTGTGGGAGATCAGATTTAGTGAATACAGGGTCCTGGGTTTTCGTAACGCTTTAAAACCGAATGTAATGTTAATAGTGGTTTCACTATTTTTGCCCACTGGAACCCACGCAATTTTTACTGTATGATTGAGAGATGAGACACTTTTTCTCCTACTAAATTAGGCTCTAAAAACACCGACTATATTCTTGGCACTCTGTATTTACACAGTGTCTGAAAGGCTCTTGGCCCTTTATAGAAGGCACAATCCTGTATTTAGAAGCTAAAAATACAGCTTGTCTTCGTCTTGTAAGTAAAATAAACTCTTTCCTTCCAGTAAGGATGGAAAACGTCTATAAATTCAATCTCAGGGGTCATTCTGACTGCACATTCAGGCCTTTGTCCTTAACTTGAGTTTTATTACACCTTGGCAGCTTTCCATCAATAATAATTAGCAGTTGTAGTTCTCATGCTCTGCTAATGAAATCCATGGTATTTAGGAGTGCTACGAACACTCAAAGAAACACAGGAGAAAATGCATAATTATCTTGCATAGCTAAATTCCTTGCAATTGCACTTCTTAGCCTTTTAATGTTTTCCAAATAATTTTTATTGGACTTTTTAAATATATAATTGCTTTATGATAGTGAAAGAAGTTGTCAGTATTTTTAAATCTGCAGCTTTTCATTGTTGGAACATCTGGTGTTCCTGCCTTAAAGCTGATCTTCTAGGTTTTCTGTGACTTCATATGGACCAGACTGGTCCAAACAAACTACTGTATTTATCAGCGTATAACGCGCGCCTTCCCTTTTAAGAGGGAACTTTCAGCCGCGCTGTTGCCCTCGATGCGGCAGCCGCGCTGTTGCCCTCGATGCGGCAGCCGCGCTGTTGCCCTCGATGCGGCAGCCTCGCTGTTTCCCTCGATGCGGCAGCCTCGCTGTTTCCCTCGATGCGGCAGCCTCGCTGTTTCCCTCGATGCGGCAGCCTCGCTGTTTCCCTCGATGCGGCAGCCTCGCTGTTTCCCTCGATGCGGCAGCCTCGCTGTTTCCCTCGATGCGGCAGCCTCGCTGTTTCCCTCGATGCGGCAGCCTCGCTGTTTCCCTCGATGCGGCAGCCTCGCTGTTTCCCTCGATGCGGCAGCCTCGCTGTTTCCCTCGATGCGGCAGCCTCGCTGTTTCCCTCGATGCGGCAGCCTCGCTGTTTCCCTCGATGCGGCAGCCTCGCTGTTTCCCTCGATGCGGCAGCCTCGCTGTTTCCCTCGATGCGGCAGCCACGCTGTTGCCCTCGATGCGGCAGCCACGCTGTTGCCCTCGATGCGGCAGCCACGCTGTTGCCCTCGATGCGGCAGCCACGCTGTTGCCCTCGATGCGGCAGCCACGCTGTTGCCCTCGATGCGGCAGCCTCGCTGTTGCCCTCGATGCGGCAGCCTCGCTGTTGCCCTCGATGCGGCAGCCTCGCTGTTGCCCTCGATGCGGCAGCCTCGCTGTTGCCCTCGATGCGGCAGCCTCGCTGTTGCCCTCGATGCGGCAGCCTCGCTGTTGCCCTCGATGCGGCAGCCTCGCTGTTGCCCTCGATGCGGCAGCCTCGCTGTTGCCCTCGATGCGGCAGCCTCGCTGTTGCCCTCGATGCGGCAGCCTCGCTGTTGCCCTCGATGCGGCAGCCTCGCTGTTGCCCTCGATGCGGCAGCCTCGCTGTTGCCCTCGATGCGGCAGCCTCGCTGTTGCCCTCGATGCGGCAGCCTCGCTGTTGCCCTCGATGCGGCAGCCTCGCTGTTGCCCTCGATGCGGCAGCCTCGCTGTTGCCCATCGATGCGGCAGCCTCGCTGTTGCCATCGATGCGGCAGCCTCGCTGTTGCCATCGATGCGGCAGCCTCGCTGTTGCCATCGATGCGGCAGCCTCGGAGGAGACAGGTGGGGGGTCGGATGAGTGCCGACAGATTACATACAGTGAGAAATGATAGTCGGAACAGTGGTATAACTCCCCCTCCCCGTTACCTCCAAGGCAGCTAAAATGTAAGTATTGGTGTATAACACGCTATTTACTCTCAATTTTTAGGGTGGAAAAGTGCATGTTATACGCCAATAAATACAGTATTTCCTTCACTAAGAAACTGCACTGGCTTTAAGCTTCAGCTACATGCAGTATACAGTGCTGAGTTCCAGCTGTGAGACTGAGACTTCTCGTTTCACACCTGGAACAAATCAAGTGGTGCTCAGCCATTCATAGGCAGCTTTGTATTCTGTGAATGAACACAAAGCTTCCTCTGATTTGCAGAGTTGGAGAGAGTGACATCATCGGCCCACCTCAACCAATAAGCAGAATGTTAAAAGCTTGGTTCCTCAACCTATGGCCCTCCAGCTGTTGCAGAACTACAAGTTCCATGAGCATTGTAAGGGCGTCAGTTGAATCAGCATGACTCCCAAAGGCAGAGACATAATGGGACTTGTACTTGAGCAACAGCTGGAGGGTCACAGGTTGACCACCTATGCTTTGAAGGTTCTTGTTTAGAAAGAGAAAGCTCCTCAGCATTAAAAGTTGCATAGGAATTCAATAAAGTAGTGCTATGCAAATGAATCCATATGCATGTCTCTTGGCATAATCTACAATGCTAATTCTGTTACGGTAGAGGATTAATACTTTGTACCAAGTCACAATACTACTTTTGTGTTCTAACCTTATTAACCTTATTTAATTTTATGGATTAAATTCTTGCTTTATCCAGCTGCTGCAGTCTGTAAACTTTTATTGCAACTTAATTATTGTCGTACATTTGATTTTTATAGCTGAAAGGGAATTGCTACTGATCACGTTATCATGCTATACACAGGACTTGGCAGTGTGCGCTCCATTTTACTATTGACACGAATCGTGCGAAAGCTGATATACAGCAGACAATTGAGTTGTATTGTGCATTGATAGCTGTAAATGTCAACAGATTCTTACTACTGTATATATTATAATTGTATTTATTCAGATATTTTGAATGATATATATACATGACAGATTGTCAGTCTTCTACTTTATTAGAAAAAGACAAAAAACGTTTTTTTGTATTGCTATGGCCTGGAGACAAGTCCTTCTTTTTTTTGCTACGCAGATTCTGTTTGACGGACTGCAAGTGTCATCTGATCTTGGTTGTAAAAACAGAGATGTGTGGAAACTTTAGGAAAATACCATGTTGTCGTCCAACATGTATGATGTCGGATTACCCGATCCTGTGTGTACACAAGTCAGTCGGAAAAAAAATTCAGTACAAGTAAAAACACGCATGCTCCGAGCCAATGCTAACCATAAGACAACATTAGCAGAAGTTGCCCAAGGGGTGGTTCTAAAGGGCTGAATGTTTTGTGTATGTTTTGATGGTTGTATGCAATACAAGTTCCTGAGCAACGCCCTTCGCACAAAATTCCACGGATTTGTCCGATGGAAATCCGATTGTGTACAAGGCTTTAGTGTTCAGGTTGGAAGGGAGGACCCTCACAATGCCAACTATATCTATAAAATCGTGGGTGCGCGATATACGCCGATCCCCGCTTTCCCGCTCCAAGTTTTGAATACTGCGCTGACATATACCGAGCGCAGTACACATGTATAGTCGGCCAGGCTCGGCTCCTCTCGCGCTCACGTCCTGGACGTACAGGAATTGAGCGCGAGAGTAGCCGAGCCTGCCCGACTATACACGAGTGTACTGCGCTCGGTATAAGTCAGCGCAGTATTTAAACTCGGCGCGGGGATCGGGTATGGTGGACGCCGCAGGAGGACGTCGGACGCGTCAAAGAGGACACCCGAAGCCGCAGACCCATGCCGGACCCAACGAAGAGGACACCCGAAGCCGCACCCGACGAGACCGCCGATGGACGCCGCGCAAGACACCAAAACTGTAAGTATAAAAAACTTTTTTTTTTCCACAGGAATG
Organism: Rana kukunoris; assembly: GCA_029574335.1. Classification (NCBI taxonomy): domain Eukaryota; kingdom Metazoa; phylum Chordata; class Amphibia; order Anura; family Ranidae; genus Rana; species Rana kukunoris. The sequence continues at coordinate 813,998 of CM056056.1, forward strand.
GGGGCCACTTTAGGGGTGCGCGCTATACCCCAATAAATACGGTGTACACACACACACACACACACACACACACACACACACACACACACACATATATAGTGTGTGTGTGTATGTATATATAATATGCAAATAATGCAGTTAGAGGTTGGCTCAAACAAAAGTATAGAGAATAACTTAATAAGTCTAATGGAAAAAAGGTTTATGCAACTGTAGCACTACCCCCAAAGGAGCCGCTGGTTGATTTTGGGGTTGGCGTATTAAGTTACCAATTACACTTGTCCAGGGGTGAATACTTGTGGAAAGTGAATAAAGCGAGTGTCCAGACATCAGAGTACTTTTCAAAGTTTTATTCCGAGGCCCAACATGGCCAACATCAACATGGCACACTATAGAGAAAGGTTGATGAGCGGAAGAAAACTGCAGTATCAGGCCTTGGATATTATAGAGAGCAGCTTGCTCTCAGTACAGTCACACTTAATCGTCCCCCCCTCCGGTCAGAGTGGGTAAAGTGCCCCGGACAGGCATCTAACTTGGGCCTGGCAGCCGGAAGGTCACCCACAATAGTCACTGGGGGGAATTAGGGCCTCTGCCACAGGCCTGAGGAATTTCCATACTTTTTACAGGGGTAGAACTAATGGATCCTCCCAGTAAGTCACTTCTCTAGGGTCATCAGAGGACAGCTGAAGCGTACCTGTCATGTAGTGATGACCGGATCCCCGGTGGTTCGCCTAGGCCTCATGGACAACCTCTGCCTTTGGGTCTCCCGAGCCAATCCCCCACCGTACAGCTCCCAGCTTAGGATCTGGGACCCGGCAAGCCACTGGGGCCCCTCTCAATGTCAGGGTGAAGCTCCGCTTGGTGCACAGCTTCGGCCAGGCAGGCCTTGATGGCGGGGCCCATGGATGCGCGCACCCTGAAGGTGGATACCGCACCTGGAACGCGGGCCCCGCATAGAACCTCTCGCGCTTCTCTCAGGCGTCTGCCACAGATATACTCTCCCGCCAGCATGTCCAGAGGAAAGATCCTCCTCTGATTGGCTGCTGGGTGAAAGTGGGTCTGTCAGAACCCCTTCTAGCGCCAACTGTCACCCAGGGGTAAAACACCTCCCCTAGCATGCAGACTGACCTAGAAAGCAGTTCTAAACTGACAACAGCCTAAACTTAACCAATTTGTGAGTGGGAGCAACTTAACTCTCCCATTCCCCACTAACTTTAGCGTAACGCCCCGCAAGTCCATTTGTTCAGGTGAGCGGATTGTACTTCTGGTGGAGGAAACACGTTTGCTGTGTTCTATGGTGATTGACCCGAGCACCCCATTTGACCATCCAAGAGGCCTCATAATCCTTGTGGCTCTTCCACTTTGATTCTTTGGACTTAAAGCGGGAGTTCACCCTAAAATATACCCTTTCCCATGTGATCAAGCATACTGGCGTCAATGCCAGTATGCTGTTTTTTTTTTTTTTTAATCCCCCACTTACTGTGAAATCTTTCATCTTTATTTCTTCCCCCGCGGTGGCTGGCACCTATACAGCTTGTCAAAGCTTACGAAAATACCCGATTTAGGACTCGGGTATTTCCGGCGCAATGCGGCGCCTGTGCACAGACCTAGGAGCTGACTGCGCAGGCGCCATATTTCTCTGAGTCCTATTTCGGCTTTTTAGCCATTGGACTCGGAGAAATATGGCGCCTGCGCAGTCAGTTTCTAGGTCTGTGCGCAGGCGCCGCATTGTGCCGGAAATACCCGAGTCCTAAATCGGGTATTTTCCGAAGCTGTGACGCGCTATACAAGCGCCATCCACCGGGGGGGGGGGGGGGAGATCAAAAGATTTCACAGTAAGTGGGGGATTTAAAAAAAAAAAAAAAAACAGCATACTGGCGCTGACGCCAGTATGCTGGATCGCATGGGAGAGAGAATATTTAGGGTGAACCTCCTCTTTAATGTTTTATTTTTTTAGCACTGCACTGCTTTTTTACATTGCCTCACTTGCTTGTCAATTATTATTTTTTTTTTAGTGTTCAGGTTTTTTTACCTTTTCATTTTCTTCGGTTTTCATAATTAGTCACTTATTTATACAGAGTGCAAGGGGGGGTTCTTTTTATACACCAATTTATTTCTAACTAGTTTGCCATGAATGGCAACACCAAGATCTTGATATTATCACCATAATGTAGTTTACTCAGGATAACAAGGAATATATAAGATGCTCAGTGTCACAAACACGTATGATATGGGTCAACCTGAATAAGTGTTCATTGGTTTATTTTAACCACTTAAGGACCCGCTCATGTACATTTACATCAGTACTTTAAAGATGGATATCTCGGTAACGGCAGCAGCTGCTGCCACAACCGACGTATCCATCTTTAGTGTGAGCGGTCCTGTACATGAAAACGGCGGTCTCCGCAGGGGATTCACCGCAAGATCGCTGTTATCGGTAGCGGGAGAGGCCCCCCTCTCCCGCGCCCTCCGCCACTTACCGTGGCCGTCGGTAGCGGTGGAGGCGATCGGGTCTGTTTGCCGGCTGACTGGGGATGGGAGTGAGGGAAAAATGTCCTTCACCTGTCCCCATAGCTCTGCTGGGCGGAAGTGACGTCAAAACGTCAGTCCAGCCCAGGGTCTTAAAGAAACATTTTTTTTTTTTTTTTTTTTGTCATTTGAAAAAATGACAGTTTCCAAAAATTCTTTTTTTTTGGGCATTTTAGTCTAAATATGAGACCTGAGGTCTTTTTGACCCCAGATCTCATATTTAAGAGGACCTGTCATGCTTTTTTCTATTACAAGTGATGTTTACATTCCTTGTAATAGGAAAAAAAGTAATCACATTTTTTTTTTCAGTGTAAAAAGTAATAAAATAAAAATAAATAAGAAAACAAAAAAACTATTTTTTTACAGCGCCCCGTCTCGACGAGCTCGCGCGCAGAAGTGAATGCATACGCGAGTAGCGCCTGCATATGAAAACGGTGTTCAATTCACACAAGTGAGGTATCGCCGCGATCGTTGGAGCGAGAGCAATAATTCTAGCCCTAGACCTTCTCTGTATCTCAAAAAATGCAACCTATAGAATTTTTTTAAACGTCGCCTATCGATATTTTTAAGGGTAAAAGTTTGACGCCATGCCACGAGCGGGCGCAATTTTTAGGCGCGACATGTTGGGTATCATTTTACTCTGCGTAACATTATCTTTCACAATATATAAAAAAATTGGGCCAAATGTATTGTTTTATTTTTTTATTTCAAAAAAGTGATTTTTTTTTCCAAAAAAAGTGCGCTTGTAAGACCGCTGCGCAAATACGGTGTGACTAAAAGTATTGCAATGACCACTATTTTATTCTCTAGAGTGTTAGAAAAAAATATATAATGTTTGGGGGTTTTAAGTAAATTTCTAGCAGAAAAAACTCTTTTAGTCTTGCAAACACCAAATCTGAAAAACACCTAAGGTCCTTAAGTGATTAAATAAATCATCAGTCCTAATTATAAATTTGCATATACCGTAATAATGCTCTTCATTGCAAATGGGGAAAAAAGGCTTGGTAAAAATGTTACAAACATTCTAAAGTTTTACACTGCCGACAATGTTCCTGGGTGCCTTGATATATGCAATTTTTTATTTTTTTATTTAAACTTTATTTTATTACAAGAATATTTTCTGATACATTACTGAATGCATAGCAATTTTAAAATCTTGCAAACATCCTATATTTATTTATCTCCCCACCCACGATCTGATAGATACAATTAATGTAACTTCAATTTTTGGATCGTATTTTTAATCAACATCCTTCATTTCAAAAACCCCTACATGCCATATACTGCTATACATGAAATCACATATATGCTGTAAATTATTTATTTCAGCAAAAACAAGTGCAAAAAGATCTATATTTTATAAAGAGCGTATAATCCATTTCATTACTGGGAAAAACTGTCAACATTTGTTAATTGCTTGCTTCCTTTTGACGAATATTGACGGCTTAACTGACCTAAAAATGATTATTAATAAAAATAAAATACTGACACAACATTTTTCCCTTAATAACATGTCACATTTCCCATTCCTTCCATAGGAATTATGTCTATTTTAGTAACAGAAAGGTGAAGTTAATTTTTGGTAGACTAATGATATCCTGGTAATATTTTTAGTTGAGTCGTGCTGTGTTAATTGCCCATTAATTGAGGAGGGAAATTGAGAAAGATTTATAGCAGGCGCGCAGCTTGCTGTAGATTTTAATTGGCCTCAGAAAATGCCAGCTTCTTCCCAGAACTGAAGGAATTCCGCTGATTCCCACTGGCTTTTATTAGTGATTAGGTGATTTGTAACAGCAATGGGTATAGAGACAGCACAGATATACGTACAGTGTGTTTGTTTGTGTCACTATCTAACACTAGAGGGAGCTAAATACCAATTTATTTGTATTTTTCTGTTACTTTTTTTTTCCTCAACCCATATACAGTTCCATTCTTAAAATATAAAACTTTTTGTTTATGATCTTTTATCTAGAATTGCTATGATATAATCCTCCTGTATAGCTCTAGAAAATACTCAGCCATTTTTACGCAACGTATCTTTTTCTAGTGTCTCTATTACAGGGATCTTCAAACTACGGCCTTCCAGCTGTTGCGGAACTACACATCCCATGAGGCATTCACAGACATGAGTAGGCATGATGGGAATTGTAGTTCCTGAACAACTGGAGAGCCGTAGTTTGAAAACCCCTGCTCTATTAGGTCTGTGTCAGGGGTGTTTTAATTTCCATGTGTGGGCATCTGTCCTAAGTGTAAAGCCAAGTAAAAAAAAAAAAAAATTAAGCAAATTGAAAAATTGATTTATACAGTGTGAAGCCTCGTACACACGACCAGTTTTCCGGCAAGAAAACTGCCAGGGGAGCATTTGGCCCGGAATCTCGGCCGTGTGTATGCTCCCTAGCAGTTTTACCGTCAGGAAAACTGCAGAGAATCCCGATGGGAAAATTAGGAACCCTGCTTTCTATTTTCTCGGCAGAGTGTTTCCTGCCGAGAAAACCGGTCATCTGTATGCTCACATGTCCGAAGGTAAACCTGCGCATGCTCGCAAGGCCGATCCTGGGCTGGTGCATGGGGTGCAGCGCACCCAGGCGCCACAGAGGTAGGGGCTCTGAAGCACCAGAGTGCTCCCCTTCCGCTCATCCTCCCCTTCTTGTCTGTGTCCAGAGGCAGCTCTCTCCACTGGAAACTGACAGGAGCGGATCAGAGGAGAAGAGACTGTGCCTCCACCACTGCTGTGTTTCCTGCCCAAGTCCATCCTCCCTCCTGTCAGAGGAGGAGAGCAAAGTAGCCAGAGACCATAGCAGCCGTGTCTGAGCATCTCTTGTACTATGTCTGCAGTCTCTGAGCATCTCCTGTATTATGTCTGCAGTCTCTGAGCATCTCCTGTATTATGTCTGCAGTCTCTGAGCATCTCCTGTATTATGTCTGCAGTCTCTGAGCATCTCCTGTATTATGTCTGCAGTCTCTGAGCATCTCCTGTATTATGTCTGCAGTCTCTGAGCATCTCCTGTATTATGTCTGCAGTCTCTGAGCATCTCCTGTATTATGTCTGCAGTCTCTGAGCATCTCCTGTATTATGTCTGCAGTCTCTGAGCATCTCCTGTATTATGTCTGCAGTCTCTGATCGTCTCCTGTACTATGTCTGCAGTCTCTGACCATGTGGGTGTGCCAGAAATATTTCTTCACCCAGGCGTCTGTGACCCTAGGATCGGCCCTGGATGCTTGATAAGCCTTCGAAAACATGCGTGGTAGCATACAAGGCATAGTGTGGGGTGTAGCAAGATGGCGGCGACGGCATCGAATGTGATGAGCGTCGGCTCGTCTTATTCTTTGACATCACCACGTTCTTGCCATTCAAAATAACGGTGGTTCTTTTGAATGGCCGTCTGTACGCACGGCTTTGCAAGAAAAGCTTGCCGGGATTCCCGAGCGTGTGTACAAGGCTTAAGTTGGTTTGTTGTGACTGATCTCTATAAGTTGGTTTAAATAAGAGCATTTATTTTTATTTTTTTATCATTTTAAATTGAGCTGATAATTTCTCAATGAATGGGTAATAAATTTGCGCCACAGATATGGAATTTAATTACTTTGGATTAGCAGCAGGTACTATATTGCAATATATGTGAAAATAAATGTCTTTTGTCTAAAGACTGCGCTGGAAAAAGCTCAATATGTACAAAAAGTGTAAAAAAAAAAAAAAATATTATGAAACCTTAAAATTTGAAATAAAGTGACGTGTCCCAGAATCAATATGATAAAATGAGTGATTACTTTAAAATGTGTTCACAACATTTTATGTGTGTGTATATATATAATTATAATGTATAGAGAGAAAAAAGAAAATCTACTGCAATAACAAATACTGAATAGCCCTTTAATCATAACATGTAAAATACAAAGTTGATTTTTTGTTATATATAACTGATAGTTTCTGCCTATGTCATTGTGATTAAGATGCAATTATTTAAATTGGCACTCAACTCATCTTATGGGATCTCGTGCTCATAGTGGATGGACCTCTAACATGGATTTAAACTGATGAAAGGACCTGAAGAATGCAGACCCATTTACTTGTCCTCTTCAGTGCTGTTAGATCAGCAAATGATGCATTATGGATTTTAGGTCTGGATTTTCCATACAGTTTTCTTTCCTCACAGATCACCTGTCATCTAGGGATCTAGTCACTATACATCATAATTAAGACATTTTAAAATGACTCTCTGCAGTCCAAAATCTATCCAATTAATGGATATGGAACATGCAAGTATCGTTTCTGAAATATGTCTGTGCATATGGGCAGTGCATGTCATCTTCTGGTCACTGGGTGGCAGCACTTTCCAGCTGATGTATCCTTGCATGTTGCTGGATGTGCAAGCGAGTAGACTTGTGAAAAAGTAAATAAATAAATATATATATATATATATATATATATATATATATATTATACATACACACTACAGACCAAAAGTTTGGACACACCTTCTCATTCCAAGAGTTTTCTTTATTTTCATGACTATGAAATTTGTAGAGTCACACTGGAGGCATCAGAACTATGAATTAACACATGTGGAATTATATACATAACAAAAAAGTGTGAAACCACTGAAAATATGGCATATTCTAGGTTCTTCACAGTAGCCACCTTTTGCAGCAGACACATCTCTAGAACAACTGTTAGGAGGAGACTGTGTGAATCCGGCCTTCCTGGTAGAATATCTGCTAGGAAATCACTGCTAAAGAAAGGCAACAAGCAGAAGAGACTTGTTTGGGCTAAAGAACACAAGGAATGGAAATCTGTGCTTTGGTCTGACGAGTCCAAATTTTAGATCTTTGGTTCCAACCACCGTGTCCTTGTGCGATGCAGAAAAGGTGAACGGATGGACTCTACATGCCTGGTTCCCACCGTGAAGCATGGAGGAGGAGGTGTGATGGTGTGGGGGTGCTTTGCTGGTGACACTGTTGGGGATTTATTCAAAATTGAAGGCATACTGAATCAGCATGGCTACCACAGCATCTTGCAGCGGCATGCTATTCCATCCGGTTTGCGTTTAGTTGGACCATCATTTATTTTTCAACAGGACAATGACCCCAAACACACCTCCAGGCTGGGGAAGGGCTATTTGACCAAGAAGGAGAGTGATGGGGTGCTGCGCCAGATGACCTGGCCTCCACAGTCACCGGACCTGAACCCAATCGAGATGGTTTGGGGTGAGCTGGACCGCAGAGTGAAGGCAAAAGGGCCAACAAGTGCTAAGCATCTCTGGGAACTCCTTCAAGACTGTTTGGAAGACCATTTCAGGTGACTACCTCTTGAAGCTCATCAAGAGAATGCCAAGAGTGTGCAAAGCAGTAATCAAAGCAAAAGGTGGCTACTTTGAAGAACCCCTAGAATATGACATATTTTCAGTTGTTTCACACTTTTTTGTTATGTATATAATTCCACATGTGTTAATTCATAGATTTTTTTATGCCTTCAGTGTGAATCTACAATTTTCATAGTCATGAAAATTAGGGTTGTCCCGATACTAGTATCGGTATCGGGACCGATACCGAGTATTTGCGGGAGTACTTGTACTCCCGCAAATACCCCCGATACCTAAATAGACACTCCCCTTCTCGGGATTGGAGTGTCTATACATGGCGAGGCGGGCATTATAAGTATACAAACGAAAGCTTGTAATGCCCGCTGTAATGCACAGGGATTAACGGCAGCAGCGGCGGCGGCATCATTACATCGGCATCTTCACTACAGGTATGGGGGACAGGACATGGCTGCATATGTGGGGGACAGGACATGGCTGCAATATGTGGGGGACAGGACATGTCTGCAATATGTGGGGGACAGGACATGGCTGCAAAGTGGGGGACAGGATATGGCTGCAATATGTGGGGGACAGGATATGGCTGCAATATGTGGGGGACAGGACATGGCTGCAATATGTGGGGGACAGGACATGGCTGCAATGTGGGGGACAGGATATGGCTGCAATATGTGGGGGACAGGACATGGCTGCAATATGTGGGGGACAGGACATGGCTGCAATATGTGGGGGACAGGACATGGCTGCAATATGTGGGGGACAGGACATGGCTGCAATATGTGGGGGGGGACATGGCTGCAATATGTGGGGGGACATGGCTGCAATATGTGAGGGACATGGCTGCATTTGGGGACACATTTAAAAAAAGTATCGGTATTCGGTATCGGCGAGTACATGAAAAAAAAATATCGGTACTTGTACTCGGTCCTAAAAAAGTGGTATCGGGACAACCCTAATGAAAATAAAGAAAACTCTTTGAATGAGGTGTGTCCAAACTTTTGGTCTGTACTGTATATATGTGTGTGTGTGTGTGTGTGTGTGTGTGTGTGTGTGTGTGTGTGTGTGTGTGTATAAAATGGGTCTTGTAGTTGAGCAAGAATTGGCGTTGCAGGTGCTTAATATTTTGAAATGCTACTGTTGTAATCAATAAGCGCTTCACCCTTGGCACTGCTTTGCATGTATAAGCACCCTTGGAAGCCTCTAACCAAAGATACCTGCTGCGGAAAACCTTAAAACATTACTTGGGGTACTTGAGATGTTGTTTTTTACACTTTTTGTTTTATTATAGTAGTCTCTTCTTTTATAATGAGACTATTGCCCACAGAGACTAAAGCTGGCAATACACCATACAATTTTCTTATTCAATTTCCTTTAGATTTACCTATAACTATGTAGTACAAGATACCTGATAGCATACAAATTCAAAGCGTTTAGGTTTGACCTCATATTATATGTTTTTTTTGGTAAATCTAAAGGAAATTGAATAAGAAAATTGTATAATGTATGGCCAGCCTAAGGCATTTCTAGGAAGGGCTAAAGGCCTGTTTCACATAATTCTGTGCAACTTCCCTCTCATGCTTCTGCTTTAGAAGAATGCAGTTGGCTCAGACAGGCTATTTCTTCAACCAATAAGCAGACTAGCCTCCATCTAAGCATGTCTTTCACATGGCTTCTAGGATGTACCAAAGGCTTCAATTGATAAGAATACCCTACAGTGAGTTGACAGCCGTGGACCTGATCACCGCCGGTGTCCTGCGATCGCTCACAGAAGCTTTAGAATGGGGAGAGATGTAAACACACCTTCTTCACTGTGGCAGTGACACTGATTGTCTGTTCCCTGATATAGGGAACGACGACAATCAGTGATGTCATGCCTACAGCCACACACCCTACAGTAAGAATCACTCCCTTAGGGCAAACTTAACCCCTTAGCGCCACCTAGTAGTTAACCCCTTCACTGCCATTGTTATTTTCACAGTAATCCGTTCATTTTTATAGCACTTTTCGCTGTGAAAATGACAATGGTTCCAAAAATGTGTCAAGTGTCCGATGTGTCCACCGTAATGTCGCAGTCACGAAAAAAAATTGCAGTTCGTGGCTATTAGTAGTAAAAAAAAAAAAATTAATAAAAATGCCATAAAACTATCCCCTATTTTGTAAACGCTATACATTTTCTGCAAACCAATCGATAAACGCTTATTGCATTTTTTTTCTACCAAAAATGGGTAGAATACGTATCGGCCTAAACTGAGGAAAAAAACTATTTTTTTTAATACATATTTTTGGGGGATATTATAGCAAAAAGTTAAAAATATAGAATTTTTTTCAAAATTGTCGCTCTATTTTTGTTTATAAAAAATAAAAACCGCAGAGGTGATCAAATACCACCAAAAGAAAGCTCTATTTGAGGGAAAAAAGGACGCCAATTTTGTTTGGGAGCCACGCTGCATGTCCGCGCAATTGTCCGTTAAAGCGACGCAGTGCCGAATCTCAAAAGGGCAGTGTCCTGCATAATGTTCCGGGTCTTAAGTGGTTAAGAACCGCTTTTTCAATTTCAAACAGAGTGTGCTTTTCAAACTCTACAAGATGTTTGATTACATTAACTTACTCGTCTTTGGCTATCAGTTCAGAAAATGATGTTCCTTTTCTGATACAATTGTTTTTATTGCTGGCAGTGCTACGTCAATGTTTTGTATGCCACAGAAAAGCCCTCCAGAGAAATGCTTGCCCAAAATCTGACATTAATTGCTGGAGACTTAATGAAATACACTTTGAAGAACCACCTAATGCGTTGGCCTAAAGGATTTTAATTGGATCATAAATAAGACTTAGATGACTGGATGCAGTATATATATCTGGATACTGTTTGCTGATTCCAGATAATGACTTTATTGATGTTTGGAAACAGTTCCACGGTGCGTTGACTGTATGGCATTAACCCTTCTACTGCCTGGTGGGTCCAGTAAAAAGACTGCAGGCTGGGCCAGATATCTTTTTGCCTTTTTAAAAAAATAAAAATTTCTCAGACCAATTGGGGTCAGTAGTCTTCAAAATGATTATAAAACTTGGGTTGTCGGTGTGTGTATTTTTATGTGAAATTAAAGAACTACTCCCGTTAGTTTCCCTGTCTGTTTTTCTTTGAATCTCATTAACGCAGCCCTCAAAATTTCCACTCGCCTACTAGCATTTGGCGAGTGGATTTAAGCTGGGGGCGAGTGATGACAGGGCTGCATGACCAATCTCCCTCCAATCTGTGCCTACACTTAGAGTCTCGATGAGATTGGCGGCCAAAGAGGAAAGGTGCATGCTCGGGAAAAGTAGTCTGGTGAGCCGCGCACAGGCAGAGCAGTACACAAGTGCTCTCCTTACAATTCTCTTTAAGCCATGGGACCTCCTCTCCTCACTGCCAGCCTGAATAAAAGGGGAAAGTGGGGACATGCAAGCATGGAGCCGCACACATAGGCTCCTAATGATGAGATGAATAGGAGAGGGAGAGAGAGAGTTGCAGAGGAGACAGCAAGAGAATAGGGAAGAGACCCAGTTCTAGTGCCCTGTCCCTCTGGTCTGCCCCCAGTGCCCTGTCCTATTTTGTTAAAGTTCTTGTTGGTAATATTTAATTGTGTAGCTTGATTCTGCATAAAACATTTAACAGTGTCATTCCATGAGATAATCTACGAGGACGTGTTTACGGGTGCAATTAGGCGCAGGGCTGTGTATGAATTGGGTAGGGCAACTGGTGGCGAGTAACTATTGAGGCCTGGCTAGTAGCTCAGGACTTGAAATTTTGAGCCCTGATTAACGTGTAACTGAAAGCAAAACTTTTTTTTGGAGAGGGATTAGAACACCCGTCGGTTTTATTGCGGTCCTTGCTTTTTTTAGGGAGATCCCCCCCCTCTTCGTTTGTCCTGTTTACCATTATCATTGAAAGTGAAACTAAAAGAAAATCGCACATTTTGGGAAAAGTAATTTCTTCCAATGGGGACACTAGTTCTGGTGACCTGGAGGTCCCCAAGAAGTCCCCTTTGATTGAACTTTCTCACTTCCTGTTTGTCCTTCACTCCCTGTCCCATAACCAATCTCGGCAATGGGACACACATGGCGAAAAACAAATCTGACAGGGGTTATAACCCCTCCTATGCTCTATCCAAAATGAGAAAAACGGTTTGCCCATCGTTCTACTAAAAAGTCACCGTATTTGAAATTCACACTGTAATTAGTAAATCTTGTCCTTCTAAATTGATACACCCTCACTGAAAGCTGAGATCAGGCTTGCATTGATGTGTGGTCTGTAGTCTGTTGGGTGGGGGGGGAGCTGAGAGTACTTGTTAGACTTCCAGTTAGTAAAGAGCCCTGGTTGGTGGTCAACGGAGTACAGCTGGACTTGTAGTAAAATTATTTCGGGAGGAGGTGGGTAGTGGATGACACGGCACCTGCACACCCGCAAGCTTTGGAAATAGATTTAATAATTTGCATTATGTAATCATTTTAGTACAATGGGATGGGTAGACCATATGTTTGTTTAACAGTCTACAAATCTTTTGCAAAGTGTTGCCTGTGGATATAACAGTTCGTAATTCTGTCTGACACCCATCCAAATTGTCACTCTTGACTTTGGGTGTTTTGATCTGTTATGTGGGGCCTAGTCTGAGAGAAACACAGGGATTTAGCTTGTTTACAGTGTTCTGAAAATGCATTTAGCTGGCTGTTACCCAGAACAAGTCAGGCTGTTTCAGTTTTCGACCAAGGGATATTATGTAAAAGTGGAGAGAGAGAAAAACGTAGATTGTGGCTTTTCTTTTTAATTTGGGGCTACATTAATGGCAGCTTTTGTTGTGATGCTTGGCATTCTTTCTTCCTTCCTTCTTTTCTTCTTTTCTTCCTTCCTTCCTTTTTTTTTCTTCCCCCAAAAATGTAACAGTTCCTATTTACAGTTTTAGACCTTAGATTGTTGTTGAAGTCTGTGATACACTTGTAGGTACCTACTACCTTTTACAGTTAGCTGCTAATATGGACCTTGTAATGTGTAATTATGTATGCACTTCTTGTCCCTGGGTTGTAGGGTAAAAATCCCAGAGAAAGTAGAGAAAGTCTGACATCTGTCCTCTCCAGGGAAGTTGCTGTGGTTGTTTTTTCACCCAGACCAGAAGTGGGAACTATTATGTAAGTGTTCTAATAGTTTAACTGTAATTGCCCCCATTTTAATTGTGTTTCTGTATTCTTGTGACAGAGTATCTGTCCTGTTGTTACCTCACATGTACAGTGCTAGATGGCTTGGTCTGTGCTACTGTATATGTGTAGTAGTTACCTTCCAGTATATTAGTAGATCAACCTGTTTATTGCTATACTTTTATACACAGCTTTGCTATTTTAATTATTCTTGTCCTATCTGGTCTGCAATGCTAAAGCTAGTTTTAGTCTAGAGTTCAATAACCAGTATAGGCTAGGGCCAGGGTAGACTTCTGATGGCCACTCCTGGTATTTAGTGGTCTGTTGCTTGTCAGATTAAAAACTATTAGGGAGGGACTAAAGCACAGAGTAAATAAGCTGACTCTGAGTTCCAGTGCTGCGCCACAATTTCTGCATATGAGAAGCTGCGTTCCAGGCTGATTGGACAACAGTTGGAGGATCTCATCACCCCTGATCTTGTCTTTAGGTCTCTGACAAAATAATTAACACCACATCATGGTCATCCTTGGATGCCCTTGCAACTGGAGGTATCTTTATTATTAACTATATATACTGGGCTATATGTGCAACATTCCAACAGCGCTCTTGTTGGGCCCTTTGCTGATAATACCTGTTTGTACATTGGCTGTATGAATTATTATTATTAATTTTTTTTTTTTTTTTTACATAAAGCTTATTTCCATACTGGTGTGCATCATTTCACCTACACCTGTGGTTAACTTATGGTTACGTTGATTAAATTACTGGCTAGGGAATCCCCTCTGTTCAGAGGCCCTGTCCTGGGTGGAGCCACTGACCACTTTATTATCAAACCCAATCTTCCGGGTAAAGGAAATATCTCATTACAATAGCATCTGAAAATCGTTGCCTATTGGGCAGCAAGTGAACATGTCCATGAAGTTGATGTGCTGAAATATGCACGTGTGTGTGTGTGTATATATATATATATATATATATATATATATATATATATATATATATATATATATATATATATATATATATATATATATATATCACACAGACAAATGCGAGGGGTGTACTCACTTTTGTGAGATACTGTGTGTGTGTGTGTGTATATATATAATATATATAATAAACTGTGTTTTTTGGCATCAGTATAAATTGGGGCATGCATGGATGTTGGTAGTAAATGCTACAAACAACCCTTCACTGAGTCTTAGTGCTCTGTCCAAGAGTCTATTGATTAGTGCGTGCGCTAACTGCACAGAAATAATGTGTCTAATTTAACTGGCCACATGGATGAGTATAGAAAAAACATTACTTATCCTTTGAAAGGCTCAGAACATCAATAGGAAGGCATAACATTAATGACTTTCCTAACTCCAGCTTCAGAACTGGCTAAACGAGGAACAAATTACAAATTTATTTTCCAATAATTTTAGCAGTTGTCTTGTTTTAGTACAGTAGTAAAAGTAGATGCATTAAAGAGCACTGTGCTGATAATTTGTCTGACCTGTTCTGAGCGACTTGCTGAAAATGTGCAGGCGGCACACTTGTAGAATATTGCAGCTTACTAATGAGTCAGGAAAGGTTGCCACTTTATGGGCAGTTTAGGAAAAAAAAACACTAATGCACCCTAGACACTGATGTCAAAGCAGCCATGTTGTGTTTTGGCTTCCATAGGCTGGCACACATTTGGGAGATTTTTGGAAAAGCCTTATTTTTCTAATCTTTGAGGCAAATTACTACCACTTATCCACATTATTTGGTTAACTGTTTTTCAAACAATGATTTAAAGAATTTGGCAAAGCTGTCCCCGCAGAAAGATTGAGTGCTATCTGTCATGGAATATCTTGGAGTGGGTGCATATGTGTGAGTTTTGTTAGCGTTATCATAGAGCATGTAGTAGTGAAAATCGCTATTGGCACAATGCTCCAAATTTGTGTTATCATATGCTAATGCACCCGCAGGCCACAGCGATTTAACACGATTCCCATAGTCTTTTCTATAGCTTCCCTGGCATGCCTCTTCCAGAAAATACACTGTGTTACACTCACCGACCTTCACCTGCCCCGAGTCCATGGTAGAGCACTTTAACCGGACATCCGTTCCAATAGCTTCTCCAGCCCCTCTGTTCCAGGTGACCTCTTCCATGACCATGTAAGGATGAGGCTCCCCCCCAGCTCCCAGGCTTCTCCGGTGCTCGCACCCCCCCAGATGGGGATGGCCTCCTGCTGCTATCTAGGACTCCATTCTCTAATTCACCCAGCCGACAACTCCTCCCCAGTGAGCTGTTACATCAGCTTATATGGGAGACTTGCCAATACCAAGTGGGGATTGGTCAGGGCTCCTCACATAAGCTGCCTGTCACTCCAGCCCTGCTCCTAGCCCTTTTCCAGAACAAGTCACTGAAAAGTCGGGGAGGCGCCGAAGTACTGAAGTGCAGGTGGTCTCACCCACTTCTACACTAACCACTTCCTTGCCCCCAGATCAAAACAAACAGATCTAGCCTAAAGCATAGGCCTGCCTAATTGTTACCTGCACTGACAGTTCTACCTCACATGGGGCCTAAAAGACTAATACCCCACCTCATCCCATGCCATCCCAGATTGCCCTACCTTTCTGGTCATCTGTTCTAGGTGTGCTGAGGGGGCACATTGTGTTTTTTGATTTCTTTGTTTTCCCCGCATCATTTTTTTTTTAATGGATCAAACCTTTTTTTGTTGCGTTAAATATGGAAACTGACAAACTGTCCATTTTTTGCATTGGTATTGGATGTGAAAACCTGATGTAGCACCCTGGAGTTTAGGCAGGGTTGCTCCTCACAAATTTACTTGCCAGGAGTAGTTATCCTGGTTGATAGCGATCTATTGATTCTTCATAAGTTTGGCCTTGTTGCCCTTTTCTCTTCTACCACTAGGTGGCAGGGTACTTGGTGGTACTAGATATGAGAAGGGCAACACAAGGTCAGGTTATGGATATGTTGGGTGTCTCAGCCGATGGACAGGGATTTTCTTGCATCCCTAGGCCTGCTGGGAAAGTCAAGTGATCTATGTTCTGTGCCACCTGGACAGCTATCTGGGTGGACGTGTGTTGTATTGCCTGGGCTGCTAGGCTGAAGATGGGGCCTATCCCAGGCACATCTGTCTGCTAGGCTGTCTGAGGGCCTATCCAGATGCAAAAGAGCAGCGCAAGGGTGAGACTCACGGCTTGCAGTCCAACCAGAAGTGATGGTTCTGCCAGCCGGAGAACCTGTCGTGGTCGGAGGTAGAGGGTAAGCTGTCGCCAGTAAGGGACCATCTGCCTACATACCAGGGACCACAGTGAGTAGTGAGTAATTCAAGCAAGTACCGTAGCAGAATTCCCACCAACGGGGGACAGTGAAGAATTGGGAAACTTCAGTGGGTATCAAGCCAGTGACCCAGCCAGCGGAAGCGATGCTTGCAGAGCAGCTTTGTGTGTCAAGCCAGGGAGCAGGTCAGCGAGGGGGAAGCTTGAAAGGTATCTAGAGTACCAAGCTAGGGACCCAGAAGAGAAGCAGGGTGACACTTGAGGAGGATACCACCTTGAAGATTGGAGGCTCTCAAGGGATTCAGTGGGTCTAGTGAGAGACTGGGTGCTCAGTGGGCTGAAGAACTATAAGGAGCAATTGTAGTGAAAGAATTGTTACGTTTGTGTTAGGAACGGTTACTAATGCTATAGACAGCATTCCTGCACATGCAGATGTGGCGTCTTGCTGGATTCCTTTTCCTGCGTGGCTGTTCTTGTATTGAAGTCTTGGAGTCTGCCAATTTAATTTTGCAACTACCTAAAGGGTGTCCTCCCCCAAAAAAGTTTTAGAAATAAACCTTCTTTTGCATTCAAGAAGTGTCTGGCGCCCAAACACTTACTACTCTGCACCCACCATGCCTCACAACCCACTACATACAGAAGGATGTCAGCTGTCCCTAGTACTGGAGGTTTTCAGATAAAAGGAGGCCTGAGACCTTGCTACATGATGAAAACCTGATACACAACTGAAAAAACTGCGGCATCCGATCCTGTCCGCCAAAAACATGTTCTAGTTTCCATCTGACAGCCCCATAGAGAACAGTGGGGTCTTTGGGACATGTCGTCCGCCTGCTCAGCAAGAAGATCCCATGCAGAGCAGGCAAATGCAGACTACGGAAAAAGCCAGTTTGAAGCCGGCTTAATGTGATACTAAGGCTAGCCAGATGACTAGGGTGTTTTTTTCTGTCAAAGCTACTATTGTCTGTCTAGATCCATGTTACCATGAAGTTTTAACAATGAAACAATCTTGAGAATTACCGTATTTATCGGCGTATAACTTGCACTTCCCCTGAAAATAGGGGGCAAATCACGGGTGTGTGTTTATACGCCAATGGCGTACCTCGGAGGGGGCGAGCGCCGCTGGAATTCAGAGTCATCATCTCCTCTCGGCTCTCATGTCACACAGTCTTGCCTCTGCCACGACATTGGACCAATGTTTTGTCTATCACAGGAGCTGGTCCGATGGTGGAGGCGGAACTGTGTATGTGCCTGCCGACTGAAAGCCGAGTAAACGGCTCAGCGAATCGGGCTGCATTGAGGCTGCAGATGGGCACGAATCGGGCTGCATTGAGGCTGCAATGGGCACGAATTGGGCTGCATTGAGGCTGCAGATGGGCACGAATCGGGCTGCATTGAGGCTGCAGATGGGCACGAATCGGGCTGCAGATGGGCACAAATCAGGCTGCATTGAGGCTGCAGATGGGCACGAATCGGGCTGCATTGAGGCTGCAATGGGCACGAATCAGGCTGCATTGAGGCTGCAGATGGTCACAAATCGGGCTGCATTGAGGCTGCAGATGGTCACAAATCGGGCTGCATTGAGGCTGCGGATGGGCACGAATCGGGCTGCATTGAGGCTGCGGATGGGCACGAATCGGGCTGCGTTGAGGCTGCAGATGGGCACTAATCGGGCTGCGTTGAGGCTGCAGATGGGCATAATCGGGCTGCGTTGAGGCTGCAGATGGGCACGAATCGGGCTGCGTTGAGGCTGCAGATGGGCACGAATCGGGCTGCATTTATGCTCACTGACCATTATTTTGCTTTAAAGTGGTTAGTTAAAAAAAAAAAAAAAAATTGACAAAACTTTCCTCTTAAATTGGGGTGCGTGTTGTTATAAGACGATAAATACGATAATTTGCTTTGTCGAGAGCGCCCAACACTGTGCAGCTACGTAACCGAAGATCTAAAATGAGCAGTTTGTTGATTTTCCTCTGACCATTACCACCACAATGGCAGGTAGGATGCAATGGTGATTTTGAATGTAAATTTATTTATTTTTTCCCATTCTGCCATCCATCACTGCGATCCTGCTTCACATGTGACTGATCCACTTTAAGCTGTCGGTATTCAATGAAGTAATTTGTGCTGCAATCCTGCCTGTTGTGAATGATCCCCATTGTCAGTTTAAAAATAAATAGAAAAAGCTATAACTAAATTAAGCATGACAGCACTTTTCTAAGAGCCGATATTGATATTAGATGTATTGGAGAGCTTGACATTTATTAAATAATTATAAGCATATCAGTGTAATGACTTAATATAATTATGAGCCATTGAAATAATTAGACAAAGAGGATAAAATAAAGATTAGCACATGCGGAATGTTGGCTGAAAAGATATTGTGCTTTCAGACGATCGGTCTGTGCCTTACATTAGGGAAATAAAAGGGATTTTAACATGGAGGTGCATGCAGCAATGCTTTTGAGTGAGATTAAATGACAGGCTGGGTATCTGTCACGCATACTCATGAATGCAAAGGTTATTTACTGTTGTGTACAATCTGCATTGAATACAATTTCAATACATTTTATTTTACACCACTTGATTTATTTTTATTTAAAGTAGCCATAAACCATCAGATCAATCACAGTATGAATAGAGGCAAATTGCATAATGTACATCTGCTGCCACAGAAAGGATACAGAGCGGAGCTGAAAAATCCAGGGACTTGCTTCCTATTAAAGCGAAGGTTCATCCAAATAACATCTATATCAGACCAACTTCTTTATACTTCTAACATGTACAGTCCGCATTTTTTTTTTTTTTAGGCTCTACATACCTTATAATCTATATTTGCAATCTGGCTTCCGGCTACTTCTCAGGCGTTTCTATGCTGAGGAGGAATCTCAATCCGAACATGCAGAGCTGCGAGTCAGCTCTACACGGCTCCTAGTTGGTGCATAGGCGGCGTCTAGAGCCGACTCGCAGCTCTGCATGTTCGGGTTCTTTCGGAAACGCTGTGACTCGTGACGCACCTACGCAATACGGGGGGCGGGGCCTTATCCGCCGGGGGTGAACTGTTTCTCAAAGGATGTCCATCATCTGGGCATTCTCCCATATGTCATTCCCCCTCTGTATAGAAACGCCTACTCCCGCGGGGAGAAGTACCCAGAAGCAAGATTGTAAATATAAATTACAAGGTATGTAGAGCCTAAAAAAAAAATGCGGACTGTACATGTTAAAAGTATAAAGAAGTTGGTCTGATATAGATGTTGTTTGGATGAACCTCCGCTTAAAGGTAAAAGCTTGGTTCACCCCAAGTTAAAAGATTTAATTTAAAGTAAATGGCCAGCCCAAGAGTAAACATTACAAGAAAATGTATGATCGTTTTGTTATAAATCCCTTGTGTGTGAGTGTCTCCCTAAAAATGGCTGCAATAACATAAGAGGAGGGGGGGGGGCACTGGGACTGATATCAGGAGTGCTACTGACTGCCATTACTCTCTAAAGTGGGAGTATTTTCTCCCACCACAGATGTGTACTTGCCTGCATCCAACTTTTTTTTTAGTTTAGGCAAAGTAAGGACAATTTCCATCTGCAGATCCACTAGAGAGATTACCTCTCATGATAACCACCATGTGGTTAGAAACAAAGGCTGCTTGAAACCAATTAGTCTAAAAATTCACAGGTCAAGGGGGTTTTGATTGGGATTTTCAAGGTACTGATAGGAGAACGTAAATGTAGTAAAAAAGTTGTTTATTTACATAAAACAATAAACATATAAAAGTATTGGGACAAGCCCCACAAATCGGAACAATTCAAGTATTGTAAAAACAAAACCGTATAGGTCTAAAGAGTGGAGCCAGCCAGCAACCTGAGGTTGCAGATGGGCACAAATCGGGCTGCATTGAGCCTGAGGTTGCTGGCTGGCTCCACTCTTTAGACCTATACGGTTTCGTTTTTACAATGCTTGAATTGTTCTGATTTGTGGGGCTTGTCCCAATACTTTTATATGTTTATTGTTTTATGTAAATAAACAACTTTTTTACTACATTTACGTTCTCCTATCAGTACCTTGAAAATCCCAATCAAAACCCCCTTGACCTGTGAAATTTTAGACTAATTGGTTTCAAGAAGCCTTTGTCTCTAACCACATGGTCTTAATTTTATAATCTGTCATCACACATTTGTTGTCGTAAAATGTTAAAGCATGCTATCCAACATTTGTTGTCGGAAAATCCAACAACAATTGTGCGATGGAGCGTACAAACGGTCGGTTTACCTCCTAAAGAAAAAAATATCTCTCTAGATGTTCGTGCTTATCTATGCATACGTGTTTGGATGTAATGCAACCATAAGAATAAAAAAAGAAACTGACGGGGGTTCTAATCTTTCCTCCCTATACAACTTTAAAAAAAAAAAACATGTTTTGGCTGGACTTAGGCTTGTCAACTTAACCTGCCTTTAAATGATTTGAAGTGTAAACCACAATCAATAAGTATAACATCAATTTCTCCGCCACTCTGAAGTTGTTCATAAGGTTTCAGCTCCTTTAGAAGTCCTGATTAAGTCTCAGTGCCTCCTGGTTCTAAATCCTGTCTCTATCTCTCAACTCTTGAATGAAAAAAACTCAATGGATAGGTAGGGTCTATGGATTGGGTAAATCTTGGTATTCATCCTGGGCCCAAGATCCATGGTTCCATGGGGATTCAGATGGACACATATATTGATTTATGAACTAAGACTGGAACTTGTAAGATACCATAAATTATATAATCTCTTGGTCATAGCTAGTGGTTTCATGTTTTGTGCCAAATGCTTTCATATCCCACCATCTCTGCCCAGCAGTAAATAGCGTTAAACCCTAATGGTTCTGTGTGAAGACTAACTCCTAGGAATATATATACCTGTAAGATCATGAAGCCCTGAACATACATTTCCTGTAAAACTGCTTATTAGGGAAAACAGAACACAAAATATGGTCACATTTACACTATTTTTTTTACTCCATTTACAAACTTTCAGGCATACTTAACTTCTAGTGTCTTAAGCACAGTCGCCTAAGAGCCGGGGCGCCCTTCATCTTTTGTAGGTGGTCCTCAATGCTACATAGAAAGGCACTCAAGTTTTGTGTAAGCTTCATCATATGAAAGATTCCACCAAGCTTCATGTTAACACCCACAGGGGGTATATGTATGGCAACCTAGGTTCACAGGAAGTGTGTTGAAAGATGGTGGATGACCGGTAGTCAGTTGTGTAGGTACATGTAAGGAATAGTTGTGCTTGAAATTTTATTTTATTTTTTCTGTAAAAGTAATTTTTAGCCAAAAACTCAAACAAAAAATGGAGACCCGGCCACTCTGGAATATAGAAGCTTCTGAACTGGCAGCCATCTGAAGACAGCAATATAGCCATCCTTGCATGGACTGAATTTTTATGAACTTATCTTATTGCCCCTTTCAAATCCTACTCAATACCTATCTACATATTAAAATTGTCATATCCACAGTGCACCATATTACCCAACTGTCTGTAGGCCACTCTGGAATACCTTCTGGAATTTATTGAAATACGGTTCAGTAAAAGCAAACGGCTAACATGTTTCAGCAACTCTAGCCTTAATCACAACACTTTTTTAGCCAAAAAACGCTGTAAATAGACTAAGGCCGCGTACACATGACCAAATAGATTTGAACAAATATGTCTGCTGCCGTTTTGGTTTGATCCTGTGTACACACGATCAAACCAAAATCCCCAGCCAGCAGACAGCGCGCTGACGTGACGTGGCGGTGATGTTGACGCCGCCACGTCACCGCACCAGGAAGTAAAACACTTCCGCGCATGCGTCGAAAACATTCGACGCGTGTGCGAGAAGACATGTCTGCTGGTTAGCGTACTAACCAGCAGACATGTCGGGCGGACGGGTTCCCAGCCGACAGATTTCAAAGCATGCTTTGAAATCTGTCGGGTGGCCAAATCCATCGGCTCGCCCGTACACACGGTCGAATCTGTCTGGTGGGACGATCTGGCCGACCGTTTCCAGCAGATAGATTTGATCGTGTGTATGCGGCCTTAAAGAAATTTGGCTTTTTAGTGGTTTACCATTAACTTTGTTGCAAACTAAGTACATAACGCTTGATATACCTGTAGGCATGGAAGGTCTGTGCCCAATGACAGCAGAAAGGTGTCTTTCCCTTGTAAAATCAGCCCCCCTTCCCCCTCCCCTTCACAGTCAGTAGAAATTCAGTCTTTCCGGCAATATGATTAACAAGCATGCTTGCCATTTCATGCTAATATTATGTGGGTGGCCAGACACCATTAAGGGAAAAAAGGTAATTGGTGTAAAAGCCTGACCAGTTGTTCCTCTTTGGGTACCAGCAGGCAGCAGAACGGGTATTAGATGAAGTTTTTTTTTTTTTTCATACATCATACAAAAAAAGCGTCTTCTACCAGGTGTCAGCCACAGAGGTGGCAGTATGTGATCTTTGATCTGTCAAATATATAAATTCGGAAATGATGACAATAGCACCAGAATGACTGTAACGCAATCCAGCATTGGTGAAGGGGTCTGCTGAACAATCACATAACATACATGATTTTTCTGATTTATCACACAAGGCTCAAGGGTATTTAGCTGACTTCTTTTATGGTTTTATTCATATTGAATTGAAAGGAGGAAATCAGTTGTATGGTATAAATTTATTTTATCACTTGCTATGATTGCGCAGTCCTGCACACAATAATAATGTTTTATGTTTGTCATGAACTGGGCTGTTGCAAATTTCCAGGCATATGAACGGTGAAGATTTGGCTTTGATATAAGATGTCTGTACTTGAACAAGCTGTAGTCTATCACTTTTTCTGCTCCCCCCCTCCACCCCTTGCTATGGGAAAGGCTGTCCAGACTTAAACCATTTAAATGAAGTGAATGTCAGTGCCGTAATACACTGAAGTCATAATTCTTCTTCGCTTGCCCTCAGCCGTACATAGTAGCAATCAATGAGTCCGCCAGTGGAAATGACTGATGGTTACGGGTTCTAGAGCCCAGGTTTTCGGCTTTTGAATAATTTTCTTGGAAATTTATGGAAAATTAATTAGAGTTTACAGATGTTCCCTTGTTTGACTTAAAAATTGGATGCATTTCTGATAGAGGTCATCTACTTTATGATTTGGAGATGCCCCCTCCATCATGACACACAAGTTTTTTTTACTCCCTTCTTTATAGACCAGTCCAAAAAGACATGGCTGATAAAGTGAAAGAAGCTAGATTGGTTTTCTTAGGGCACTAGGCTTTTTGTGGTAAGTTAAATCACAACTAAGGCGATGCCTATTTAATAATATGATCTGAGCACTGATCCACCTGAATTGCCCCCTTCCCCCACCACCACCGCCGCCAGTACCTCTACCTCTCCTTTCTAGATTATGATGTGCAGCAGTCGGCTGCAAAGGGTCTACAGTGAAGGTGAAACTGTCGTATCGATCTTTTTAGCACTAAAATATGAGCCACTTTGCCGTACTCCCCAATGCTGTGATGTGAAAAAATAATATCTTGGATCCAAATTAAAAATATTGATCCTCACAAGGTGTTGAAAGTAAATAAACACCTTCAGAAATATTCAGGTCAGCCAAGATATGGCGTTCAGCAATAAATGTGTCAACCTGTCAGAATTCAGGGTTCTTGATCTGCTTTTCCTTTGAATTGATTCCTCGTTATTTACTTCCTAAAAAGTATAAGAAATTGTCCTTTGCTGTGAAATCCATGTGCTTGGTCCAATCATTTTCTTTTGATCACACTGGTATCTCTCGACCACACTGAATATTTATGATACTTTGTCTTGCTACTTTTAAGGATTTTTCTTTTTTCGAAAAAGTATTGCGTTTTAAAAATGTATGTTTAAGTAAAATGTAATTTTACAAGAATGAAACCAATATTATGCTACAGTGTGTCAAAGTATCTGTACATACAGTTAGGTCCATATATATTTGGACACGGGCACGATTTTCATACTTTTGGCTCTGTATGCCACTAGAATTTTTTTTTAAAACAAAACAATCCAAATGAATTTGAAGTGCAGACTTTCAGCTTTAATTCAAGGGGTTGAACATAAATATCAAGTGTAAATGTTTAGAATCGCAACCATTTTTATACACGGTAACCCCATTCTTAGGGGCTTAAATGTAATTGGACAAATATAATCATAAATAAAATGTTTATCAATCAAATAAAATTCTGATTATCAAGCATAGTCTTAAGAGAGTTGACCCAGTGCTCACAATAGAACACAATTTAATTGCACCATTTTTCCCTTAACGCTGGGTCTCCTTAAACCTGAACTCAGGGAAAACAGTCATCTCTTGCAGTGGGGCTAAGCCTTCACTGCAAAGGTTGACTGCTTTAGTCTTGGACAGTGATCTCCAAACTGCAGCCCAGGGGGCTGATGTGGCCTTTTTCTTGCTTTTATCTGGCTCTTGGGGCACTATTCCTCCAATCGACACAATGATGGGGTATCATTCCCCTTACTGACGCCATCACTGGTTTCCTATTTTTCCCATTGATGCCAATAATAGGGCATTGATGCAGGGGCATTTTCAACTCCTGGCCACAGTCTGGCCCCCTTTAAGCCTATAGGACCGGCTCTTTGCTTAGAAAGTTTGGAGACCACCTCTCCATCAGCAGTCCTATGATCTGGCAGTGGACTGTCCATCAGTATCCACAAGTTCAGTGCAAGGCTATGGGGAGAGACAAACAGGGGCAAGGGCCACTATAGTGTGGTATTGAAAACAAATGCCTTATTAAGATAACATGGGCCTTGCCCATTACACAACCAGTATGCATTAAAGTAGAGTCTCTTGGGGTTCAGAAATCATTGTGAAAAGAACTATTAAGGCGTTGGCATACCAAGAGATTTTGGACAATTTCATGCTCCCAACTTTGTGGGAACAGTTTGGGGTTGGTCCCTTCCTGCTCCAATATGATTGCGCACCAGTGCACAAAGCAATGTCCAAAAAGACATGGATGAGCAAGTTTGGGGTGGAGGAACAGAATCCTGACCTCAATCTGATAGAACACCTTTGGGGTGAATTAGAACAGAGACTGAGCCAGACCTTCTTCCAACATCAGTGTCTGACCTCACAAATGTGTTCCTGGAAGAATGGTCAAACATTCCCATAGACACAGTCCTAAACCTTGTGGACAGCCTTCTTAGAAGAGTTGAAGCTGTTATAGCTGCAAAGGGTGGGCCAACTCAATATTCATCCCTACAGACTAAGACTGGGATGCCATTAAATTTCATAGAATGGATAACATGTATATGTGAGCTGTCGGCGCTGCACACACCGATTTGGTTATATGGAATAGGAAATCCCTCAAGGGTTTTTTTAGCAGCAAAAAGTATTTACTTGAGTAGCAATCGATTTTTGTAAAAGTTGATTATATCAAAAAGTACTTTATAAATACATGAGAGTTGTAAAAAACAATCCTGGCTTGGACATGGAGAACACAACCCATCAACAATAGAAAAAACACATGTTCCATAAAACCCATTGTATTAGCGTCGATTTTCACATGATAGTCCTATGCATTTCGACCTTTCTAATTATTGGCCGTCTTCAAGGGAATTTTTATCTATGCGAAAAAGAGAAATACAGAAAAATAAAGTTCATGTGCCTGTAAAGTCGGGTGTCCCAATACTACTTTTCACAATCGAGTATAGGATTCTATGTTTAGTGCCCTTCCATATGTAATCGGGAGTCAATCTCTTCCCCTTGTAGTGATAACAATAGCTTTGGCTTTTCTAGAATGTAGGCTTCATTTATTTTTTATCCCATGCTTGCTTATTCAGCTGTGTAATTTTCCAAAGTGCCCTCGGATCTGCTTTAGCTGCCACCACAATCCCTCCTTCCAAACTGGAATGTCAGAATACATAATTGAAATGCTTGCTCTATATATCATTTAAAGCCTCTGTTAATTGAATTATTACACCATATGTTATGCATTGTTAATAGGGCATAATAATGGATCTCAGACTGTAGGACTATGTGAGCTAATTATTTTCCACTGTAAGTTACAGCTATTCATTATGTGTATGTTGGCCTGCATTTGTTTAGCAAAAGCTTATTAATTCTCATTCAGCCTTATGCTACTGCAGTCAACGGTCCATCAGAGAAATGTAGCTTGATTGATAGGTTTTGTTATTTATCAGTAAACTCATTAATCTCCTGCTGATGGAGAGTTTGTGATTATATTCAATTATATTAAATGATTTTAGACTGGCTTTGAATGCATTTAGTTGTAAGATCCATACTTTCTTACTAGTAAATAACAGTAGGTCTAAGGCAGGGGTGTCCAAACTTTTTTCAACGAGGGCCAGATTTGATGAAGTGAACATGCGTGAGGGCCGATCATTTTGCCTGACATTCTTTGACCCATTAAAATTCAGTCTCTGTGTTCGTTCGAGCACTAATACACTGCCCAACAAGAATTCACTTGCCTTTGTGGCTGTGTGTGATTAAAGAGATGAGCTTGGATGTATTATTTGGATATACCGTATTTATTGGCGTATAACACGCACCTTCACTTTAAGAGGGAAGTTTCGAGAAAAAAAACGTACATTTTAAATAAAGAACTGTAAAGCAAAATAAGGGACCCCCAATTGCCATGAATGCAGCACCCCCCAATTGCCATGAATGCAGCACCCCCCAATTGCCATGAATGCAGCACCCCCCAATTGCCATGAATGCAGCACCCCCCAATTGCCATGAATGCAGCACCCCCCAATTGCCATGAATGCAGCACCCCCCAATTGCCATGAATGCAGCACCCCCCAATTGCCATGAATGCAGCACCCCCCAATTGCCATGAATGCAGCACCCCCCAATTGCCATGAATGCAGCACCCCCCAATTGCCATGAATGCAGCACCCCCCAATTGCCATCAATGCAGCACCCCCCAATTGCCATGAATGCAGCACCCCCCATTGCCATCAGTGCAGTTTGATGCTCATCCATCTGCAGCCTTGGAGGGGGGCAGGACGAGCGCCAAAGATTACCTACAGGAGAATCTCCTGATTTCACAGCGGCCTCTTTAATAGAAAGTCCTGCCTCATTTGATGGACAGAACAGTCGTCCAATGGCAGCGCCGGAGGTGGGACTTCATATTACAGAGGCTGCCGTGTAAATGGGAAATTCTCCTCCTGTATGCACCAGCCTCCTTCCTGTCTCCTCCAAGGCAGCCAGCATATATATCTTTTGTGGCCCCGGTGCTGGGAGATCGTCGGGGGCCACAAAGGGTATATATGTCCAGATAACAAGGCGGGCCGTTCAAAACCGAAACACGGGCCGTGATTGGCCCACGGGCCGGACATGCCTGGTCTAAGGGAAACCTGCTGGGTCAATTCTTTACATACTTTCTAAATAGAGAAAGTAGATATAACAAAAAATATGTTGCTAATGCCTTCTTTTACAGTGGTGAGATCAAAAATAGTTTGTGAAACTCTAACTTTTTTTTGCTTGAGTTGCTTATTTGTCTATTAACTGAGGACATCCTTGAGGGCTCATTTTGATTTAGGCTTGTGCATAGAGGTGCCTTTTGTTTTTTTCCTAGTGTTAGGTGCATCAGTGTGCCTTTACTTTGAAAACATGCAACAATGTGCATCAATACACAATGTGTTTTCTCAGTTTAGTTTTTGGAATGGATAGAGTTAAAGTGATAGTCTCATCTTTTTGCATTTAAAAATAACAAACATTTTACACTTGCCTGCTCTGTGTAATGGTTTTGCACGGACATTCTTGCCCCTCCCTCCTGTTGACTGCCCCCACAGCATGCAGCTTGCTATGGGGGCACTTGAACCGCTGCTCTGTGTACATTCAGACACGGAGGAGCGGTTCAGCCCCTCTCTTTTTCTAGCTCTCTCTCCTCATTGGCTCACTGACTTTGACAATAGTGAAAAATAGAGAAAATTGTGCCACACTGCTGTCTCAGCCAGTGGGGGAAGATTAGTCCCGGACAGCCGACACTCTCGTGCAACGTCGCTGGATCGAGATGGGCTCAGGTAAGTATTAGGGGGGCTGCTGCACACAGACGGTTTTTTATCTCAAGATAGAAAACCTTCTGACTTTACAGCCACTTTAACAGCCATTGACCAAGGCTTATCAATGTGTTGGCATTGCATTAAAGCGGAGTTCCACCCAAAAATGGAATTCAACTTAACCCACTCCTCACCCCCTTACATGCCACATTTGGCATGTAATTTTTTTGGGGGGGGAGTGGGGGCTTCAGGAGGAGTGGGACTTCTTCCGCCGAGGGGCTTTTTAGGCAAATAAGCTTAATCGCCTAACTTTAGCCCCTCCGTGTAGGCGATCACCTGAGACACTGACAGGTCCCAGGCGATCTCCTGTCCAATGGGATGGTGCAGCGCCATCCGCGCATGCGCAGTGGGTGCCTGGCCGTGAAGCCGAAGGCTATCACGGCCGGGTGCCCACAGTTGTAATGAAGACGCCGGCCGGGGAGAAGGAGCGGAGCCCCGGCCAGCGCGTCACTGGAACCATGGACAAGGTAAGTGTCTGTTTATTAAAAGCCAGCAGCTACACTTTTTGTAGCTGCTGACTTTTAATAAACATTAAAAAGGGCTGGAACACCCCTTTAACCACTTAAGGACCCCTTCACGGCGATATACGTCGGCAGAATGGCACGGCTGGGCACATCCACCAGCCACGTACCTGTACGTGGCCCTTTAAGCCCAGCCGCGCGGTCGCACACGCCGGTGCGCGCACGCAACACGGTTTTTACCAAAAATAGGTAGAAGAATACGTATCGGCCTAAACTGAGGAAAAATGTTTTTATATTTTTTTTGCTGTATTTTTTATAGGAAAAAGTAAAAAAATATTGTTTTTTTTTTTCAAAATTGTCGCTCTATTTTTGTTTATAGTGCAAAAAATAAAAACCGCAGAGGTGATCAAATACCACCAAAAGAAAGCTCTATTTGTGGGGAAAAAAAGAAAGCCAATTTTGTTGGGGAGCCACATCGCATGACCGCGCAATTGTCAGTTAAAGCGACACAGTTTTGATGTGGTGCTTTATCGGCCTCCAAATGCACTAAACTGTGGAAAACGTACATTTCGTAGAACAGACATGATCTATATTATGAGGAGTACCATAACTAATGATTTTTAGTGTGTTGAAGTGCAACAGTGTAAATGGATCCTTAAAACTAAACAATACTCAAAAAGTGAGGACTTGTGAATATTTGCTGTCTTATGACCAATTTATAGTAAGGTTAATTGTGGCCAAGCAATGTCCTGGTTGGTCTACGTTTTTGCTTTGCATTGCTCAAGAGATGTTGCAGTCCACTTCCCATATGTGACTTTGCTACAGACGCTTGTTCTTGTAGCATTGTTGCTAGAGATTGTATTCTGAGATTATCAAAGTCATATCCCAGGTATTCTTGCAAGACAAAGACCTAATGAGCTTGTATGTAAGTAAATACTTGACTCAGAATGATGCCCTGAATCTGTGTTGGCACTCCTAGTACAGGACCAACATCTTCCACCGGAGTTTCTTCTGGGTTTGTGGCTCCGGAACTGTGATTGGCTGGTGCCCCATGAGCGCGGGAGCTTCCAGTCATGGCACGAGTCCTGAACAAACGTCACCAGTAGGCTGTTGCTTCAGTGAGCATGCGCCAATAATTTTGGAAGCGGTGCATATACTGTGCAAGTTTAGGAGATATTCACGGTACCTACAAGTAAGCCTTGTTATAGGCTTACCTGTAGGTAAAAGTGGTGTAATAGAATTTACAACCACTTTAACTCAGAACTGGGGAAAAAAGGAAGGGCGGCACAGTTTCCATTGCCTGTTTCTATCATCTGTTAGCCACAACAAATTTTTGTTAAAGTGTAAAGTAGAGGGTTGAAGAACCTTATTTAAATAGCATCACAAAGATCTTTTGGGCGGATGTACGCCTCCAATAGTTCAGTCGAAGTACGTTTAAAGCGTAGGTTCACCCTCAATAACAACTTCAGCTTATTCACACCAGCTCCGTATTTACATACACATTCCGGTATCCATGATTTTTTTAAACGGTTCCAATACCAGTATTCAGTAGACAATAGCAGCCGCTTCCTGGAATCCCTCCCGGGGGAGTGGGCATGGCTCTTTGTTTCTCAGCGCCCCAGTGTTTGCTGGGACAGGATTGCAATGTCTCCTGGGAGCACAGTGTCACGCTTCCCAGGAGACGGTTCCTAACACAGAATGCCGAGATATCGCAAGATTTTGCTCGCCGGCCGTTGTGATTGGCAACCGCTGGCGCCGCTCGCTGTCAACACTGCCCAAGCGTGGGATAGAGCATTCACCAAATCCAGGAAGTATTTGCTTGTGGGCTTCACAGTGCCCACAAGCAAGATGGAACCTTACAGGACGAATTTTTATAAATACTTATTTACGGCTGAATTTGCATGTGGATGCCTAGAAAATTCAGAGACATGACTATGCTGTTAATGTTAATGGCAGTAGATGCACAGGTAAAAAATCGATCTCCCCGCGGAACCCCCGCTTTTAAGTGGAGTTCCACCCATTTTTTATGTTTATCTGTGCTGCATGCCCCAATCTCATAGTTTTCAGAATGGACAATTTTTATTTTGTTGCTTGTAAATACCTTTATTTTGTAGTCCTTCATTACTTCCTCCTCATTAGCCTAGGCTATTAAGTAACAAGGCTATTTGCAAGGGTTTCTGGGATAGGCATCATGTTTCCCAGTAGTCCTTGCAAACCTGACTGAAATCTATTACATTGCTTGTGCAGCACTGAGCATGTGCGAGATATGCAAAGCTGAAATCTAGGAAATCATACAGTCTGACTTCATGATGCCCACACTTAAAGGGACACTAAAGTCAGGGCTTTTTAAAACCTGTTATACTTACCTCCACTGTGCAGTTCATTTTGCACAGAGTGGCCCGGAAAGCTGTCTTCTGGGGTCCCTCGGCGGCTGTCTGGGCTCCTTCTCGCAAAAGCTTTCCCTCTTCATGCGAGGGCGCTCGCATGGAGGAAAGCTTTTGCGAGCGCGCTCCCGTGATACAGCGGCAGCCATAGCCGCCGACTGTATCACTCGGCTCCGCCCCCGGCGTGCCGCGTCATCCGCTCTGATTGACAGCAGCGCTAGCCAATGGCTGTGCTGCTATTAATCCGCCCAGCCTAGCCAATCAACGGCCAGGCTGGGAACCGAAGAGGACGACGTGGACGCGCCCGGGAGATTCGAACGGTCAGGTAAGTACAACGGGGGCTCGGGGGGGGCCAGTGCTGTGAGATGTTTTTTTACCTTAATGCATAGGATGCATTAAGGTAAAAAAACATGTACCTTTACAGCCCCTTTAAGATGGCCATGGTCTATTTCTAGATTATAAACTCTTAAATCTAATGCTGTAACAACCTAACAAAACGGACCTTAGTTTACAGACTAACTTTACTAGAATACATTAAGCTTGTGTATTACAGGGATATTATATTTAAAAAGTGAAATTGTGGGTGGAACTCCCCTTTAAGAGGAATATAACACCATTGCAGAAATTTGATTAAGTTCAGTAGTTGCACAATAGCCTATTTTTGCTTTATATACAGAGTGTTTAAAAAAAAAAAAACGCATTACAAAATGGCCAACAGACCCAACAAATTAAAATGTGTCTTGGGAATGTATTATAGCTGACTTTTGACTTTGCTTTTCTATGTGTGCTTTAAAGCCCAAATCCAGGAAATGTAAAAACCTTCCTTTGCAGTGGGACTGCTCATGAAGGCCAAGCTTCCGGGGGACCCAGATGTCCTATTAATGAACCATTTACAAAGCAGCTGTTTTTTGTTTTTTTTAAATATACTTGGACCCCTTGACTGCATAGGCTACTGGAAAAGGTTAACTTGGCCTCTAGGCCTACCAAAGTTTACAAAAAGATGCAAAATCCATGCAGACTCAGTCCACAGTGCTGGAAAGTTTCAGATCTGTTTACAAGATCCGGTAAAATAATGTCATTTTATTCATCACATGGATACAGCAAGGCCTAACAAGCTCAGAAATCACGTTACTTGAGAATCAAATCTCTCCCGTAGCATCTACTGCTGTGCAGAAAGCAAAATGGCATTTATTAATTCTGATCCTCTAATGATTACAATTATTTAAAGGATTTTCTTAGAAGAAAGAGCGGCCCATCTATAATCTAATCACCCAATTACTATTGTATCTCATTCTGGCTTTCATTTTACTATCGCTTCTCTTCGGGAATCTCCACCCACTTTTCATCCCATATCACAATAATTGAGTTTAGACCTGAAATCAAATTTATCCAATTGCGTTATCCTTTCTTGAAATTGGATAGGTATCCTGGCAAAGGGGAGGGGGGGGGAGCCTAAAGTTAATCTGCTTTGTTAAAGCCCCCGGTGGCATGGCAGCAACAGGATTGAGAGGGCTCAAACATTACATGTCACCCAAGACACGATGTAATTTCTCCTCTATCCCTTGTGCAAATAATGACATTTGAATCGAGCATTAACAGGCTTAATTACTTTAAAATTGTCATTTTAATTTACACTGATATAGTATTGATCATACAAGCAGAGATTAAGCTGTTCACTGGAGCAGATGATGGGGAATTAAACATTAAAGGGTCCTCGTGGGGCTGAGAGGGCCGTCCAGCGTGTGCCAGAAGAGAAATGATATCTCTCTGTAATGAACTGGCTGCATGCAGGGACATGAATCTTTGGCCTGCTAGAAAAAACGGAAATAATGGGGTTTGGGAAGCATTTGCTGGTTATTCATTCGCTGCCATGCACCAATTCTCCTGTGATTCATCCGCCGCAGCAACATTTATTTATCCAGCAAATTCGGGAGCGCTGACCTTTTTTTTTCACTAAATACATTTCAGAAAAGACGGAGTGGATTTTTTTGAAAGTGTAACTTTTCACAAATGCTGGTTAATGTTTTTTATATCCAGGAAATGTGCCGGAGACTTGCTGGAGATCCCCGACAGCCAGAGGGCATTAACTTTAGTTATGGCTGTGCTAACTGTTTACAACTTTATGGGAAGTTTCTATCCTGGATTTAGGGAAGTTCAGGCTTAGTGTAGCATACCACACGGTGTTCACTATTCATTTTGGCTCAAGTACAAAAAGAAATGTCATGAAGTAGCCCCATATTCCGTATGCTTTAAAGGGTGTTGCCTTGTTAAGAGGTTTGGCATGTAGGGGTAGGTACCATCATCCTATAATTGGACAATGAGGAAAAGGGGAGGAATTGTCAAGGGCCACTCCAAAACATTGCCCTATGACACTAGTGGTAAAGACTATCTCAGGATCCCAGAAATTATACAAAATATTAACCCTTTCATGACTAAGCCTATTTCTGACATTTTGTGTTTTTACAAGTTAAAATCCATATTTTTTGCTAGAAAATTACTTATTTGATGGATCTCAGATACCCCAGGTGGGCACATCCGCCAGTCCTGTGTCTCCTGTCTTCCAAACGCACCCACAGCCTTCAGATTCGCCATAACCAGCCCTTAACCCCTCAATCACGAGACAATCCACACAGGTGTTGAGGGTTAATTATACAGAACATAAACTGTTTATTAAATCCAAGACGTACACTTTTACACACAGTTAGGGACACTCCCCTTAGTCATATCGGGGAGGGGGTAGGGGACAATGAAGAACCAATGGAAATGGAACACTTGTACATTGAAACAGTCTACAGATGAACATAAATTGATTATGGTAAGCAGGCAGCCTCTCGATACACATCCCCTGCGGAGAGATGACTTCGGTCCAGACCATTGTCTGTGTCATGAACCAAGACAATAAGTGGCGACAGGTACTGGGAGGCCCAGGAAGAGCAGCGGAGATGGCGGGAGGGGGGATGTTCCCTCCCGCTCCTTCGGGATAACAACCAAGCGGCTTTTAGCCGCATCGGTTGTTATTACCGGAAAGTCGATCGCCTGCTCTAAAAAATTATACCGGGATGATGCCTGCAGCTGCGGACATCATCCCAGTATAACCCCCGAATGCCGAGTATGCATATCTGCGTACGCTCGGCGGGAAGGGGTTAAAAAAATCTATACCTTTTTTTTTATTGAAGAAATTGCAGAAAAAAACATAAGATGGTAGTAAGGTTGTTGTAAATTCCATTGCATTAGCACTTAGAAGGTAAAGAGCTCCACTGGTGTATAGGGATACTGAGATGTAGGTTCAGACGTAGTCCTCTACATGTTTCATGACAAATGTCGCTTCTTTAGGAGGAGTCAACCACAAACATCTAGTGATACAGTACTCATAATTACAGTGTCAAAAACTGTTAAAAACAATATTGTAGCAAAGCTCCCCTTACAACATTTATTTTTGGAGTATTAGTAGACCAGCGCGAGTTACCAGATGGAGACCCAAATGGGGCATCAGATGGCAATAGAGAAGCCCTGTGATGGGTGATTTCCTCCCCCCCCCCCCCCTGGGGCGAACATTGGAGGCTATGATTGGTAGACGGACTAAAAATATATAAAAGGGATATAATAAGTTTTGAATGTGGGTCCGAACATCCAACTAACACACAGAGGGAGGAATGGGATATGGGAAACCAGAACGGGGGGGAGAGAAAAAGGTAGAGGGAGGGGGGAGAAAGGGGGAAGTTTAGAAGGTGGGTTGGAGAAAAAGGGAGGAGAAGGAGGGGATGACAGGAAGGAAAAAGGTGAAAAACTACAAATAGTCAATGTTGACGCCCAAGTCTTTCTGTCTACTCTTCACCTCACACCTTCAGTCTCCCCTTGCATTACTAACTTACATATCAGCATGGATGTCGCACCACTTCCTTAAACAAATGCTCTCTAAAACCAAGATGGTTTTAGAGAGCGCCCTACATAATTTTTCCATCAAAATCAATAATGCAACCATCAATTCCTTACCTCATGCCAGGGTACTAGGTGTAATCCAAGACTCTGACTGGTCTCCTCAGGCCAAATCTAATCGTTGTAAAAAGCTTGTAGACTTCATCTCCGTAACATCTCTAAAATTCGACCCACCAAGCTCCTAATTCACTCCCTTGTTATCTTTCGCCTTGACTATTGCAACTCCCTTCTCATTGGCCTACCTCTCCATATGCTATCCATTCTTCAGTATATTATGAATGCTGCTGCCAGATTTATCTACCTTACCAACTGCTCACTTGTCTGCCAACCCTCTCCTCCAATCCCTATACTGGCTTCCAAATGCCAAGCGAGTGAAATTCTGTATTCTAACCAAAACATACAAAGCCATTAACAACTCTGCCCCGAGCACTGCACTAATCTTGTCTCCAAATATTACCCAAACCAACCTCTCTGCTCCTCTCAAGACCCCCTGCTCTCAACCTCCCATGCTCCTATCCAGGATTTCTCCAGAGCCTCTCTCATCCTCTGGAACTCTCTACTTCAACCTGTCTGGCTACCTTGTAATCTAGCTGCCTTCAAGCATTCCCTAATAACTCATCTCTTCAGGAAAGCCTATCGCACCTCCAACTAATCCATTACCACTTCCATCATTCCCCACAGTTACAACCTTTTGTACCACCTCCTCCACCGTATTCGATTGTAAGCTCTTCTGAGCAGGGCTCTTTTAATCCTCTTGTATTTTATTGTATTGTAACTGTATTGTCTCCCTTTTATATTGTAAACTGTTGGGGCTATATAAATCCTGTATCACAATAATGTTGATAGAGTGACGTTCTACTTTAATATGGAGGGATTAATGGAACTATCCAAGTAATACTGCCTTGATGGAGGTCATTCAGAGATGTGTAGATTGTGCAAGTGATACAATTGATCACTCCCGTGATCAAGTCTTTGTAGACGAAACGTTGGGAGGAGACGTTCTCACGTCATCGCATCCAGACGGAAGGACGCACGCTTTCCATCCAGCCGGCCGGCACTTTGTTTTACATGCCCTATTGATTTTCATCCTTTGTAAGTGCAACTTTTACTTTTTATATTATAACACCATTGGATTTTACACTATGTGCGGTTTTTTGTTGTTACATGACATCATCTATACTGTCACCGGTTGATATCCTATGGTTGCTGAAACTACGATCCCTTCCTCTGAGTGCCTATACCTACCCCGTGGGGTCCAGATCTGGTAAGGGTCAGTGTGTGCAGTGGTGGTGGGTTCGCACTAATCCCTCCCCCGGTCGCAAGACTGTCCCACACGGGTGTAGTTATATCAGTCATCCATAAGGTTTTACACTATGCGAGTCTTTTTTTTCTTTTTTGTTTCATGGCGCTGAGGCTCTGCGGTTTTATCTATACAAGTCCATTTGTGATCGACACCCGGAGGATTGACGCATCTATATCAGCTTGAGACTTCCTTCTCTCCTGTGGTTTTTCATTTACATACATGTCAGAAAGGTGGAGACGCCACATTTTATTTTTTACTTTCTCAATTTTCATTTTTTGAGGTTTTTTACCACATTGACTTCATTTGGCATATCTTAGACTTTGAATGTGTTTTTCTTTATGCCTATCAGGTGAAATTTTATTTATTTTTGATTTATTTTTGATTTATTTCAATACCTGCGTGGCTCCATTAGTCCAACGTTTATTACACTTAAGTGTGATGTTTTCTTTCACATAGATTATTTAATACGTTTTTGTGGTATTTGGTGGATTCACATGTGTATCCACACTTGTGTGTTATCTATTATAATTGATTATTTCTGTATGATCACATGATATATATTCAATTTGCGTAGAATATTCACAGCATGCACCGTGCCCTTTATTGGTCTTATACTCACGATTAGCGCGATTCCAACCCTTCTGTATATTATTATTTATGTTGTATAACATTTTTGAATCGCAGCTTTTTTCTTATTGTTCACTGGGTAAGCGCAATATTTTTCTTCTTTTAATTTCATATTGTTGCATAATTGACAACTGCACGGTGTGGGCCTGCAGAATTTTTCTAATTTTACTTGTTTATGTCGAGAAGACTAGAATAATTGTAAGACTGACAGGCAGCGAGAATCAGCAAGGTTTAAGGAATCAAGTGTTTGCAGTTAGCCGTCAGTCAACCATGTTGTCATATGTGTCATGAAGGTCAAGCCTTATCAGAACTTTTCTGGCCTGCTAATCCCATACAAAAATCTTATCCTATAAATTTATTTTTTGTGACCCTTTGTACGTTTAACATTCGGCTGCAGATAAACAGAAACCATTAGTAAATCTTCTGCTATACAATATTTGTTAAAGTATACACTATGCTTGCGATGTTGTAGCTGTGGATGTTAAAGGGGTTGTAACGCCTCCATCTTTTTTCACCTTAATACATCCTATGCATTAAGATGAAAAATACCTTGCAGTGTCCGCCCCCCCCCCCCCCGAGCCCCCGTTTTTGCTTACCTGGGCCTCAAACTTCGGAGGGCGCGATCTCCCCACGGCTTCTCAACTCTTCATTGGATAGATTGATAGCAGCACAGCCATTGGCTCTCGCTGCCGTCATTCAAATCCAATGACGTAACCGGCGGGGGCCCAGTCATTTACTGGGCGGCTATGTATGCCGAGTGTATGACACGGGAGCGTGCCCGCAAGGTAACCCCCTCGGGAGACTGCTTCCCAGAGGGGGTTATCTATTGTGGGAAGGACCAGGAATTAAAGGAGCCATCATTAAAAAAAGCAAAACAAA
Source organism: Rana kukunoris (assembly GCA_029574335.1). Lineage (NCBI taxonomy): Eukaryota > Metazoa > Chordata > Amphibia > Anura > Ranidae > Rana > Rana kukunoris. The sequence goes on from CM056056.1 coordinate 851,938, forward strand.
AAAGGCTAGGCTGTCGTCCGTTGGGGGGCAGAAGTACTCTGCCCAGGAGCAGGAACTTCCTCTCGCAAAGCATCTTGTACCCCTGTTAAAAAGGCCAGGGTGTTGGGAAGAGTCCCTTGTCCTCATCCACATGTGAACTAGAGTCTTTGCTGGGGGGATCCCCCATATTGACCACCCCGCCTCAAGAAACTCCACATCGTTGGTCTCCATGACTTTACTCTTCTCTGGTTCTCTACCTACTTATCCAATTCTACTTCCTCTTCTTTTCTTTGTTGGGAGTCCCCCAAGGTTCTGTTCTTGGACATCACGTATTTTCAATCTACACTTCCTCCCTGGGTCAGCTGATGGCCTCCCACGGCTTCCAATACCATCTCTACGCTGACGACACTCAAATCTATTTCTCTACCCCTCAACTAACTCCATCACTCGCCTCACGTATCACTAGTTTATTATCAGATATATCAGTCTGGATGTCGCACTACTTTCTCAAACTTAATTTATTCAAAATGGAACTCATCATTTTTCCTCCCCCATGTGCCTTTCCCCTGATCTCTGTCGAAATTCATGGGACAACGATCAGCCCATCCCCACATACCAAGGTCCTAGGAGTAGTCCTGGACTCTGAACTCTCTCTTAAGCCCCACAGCCAATCGCTGTCAAAATCTTGCCGCCTCAACCTAACCTACATCTCCAAAATACGCCCCTTTTTAACCAATGACACCACAAAACTATTAATTTACTCCCTGGTCATCTCATGCCTTAATTATTGCAACTCCCTCCTCATTGGCTTACCCCTACATACTCTACCCCCCCTTCAATCTATCATGAATGCTGCTGCCAGACTCAGACTCATCCACCTTACCAATCGCTATGTGTCTGCTACTCTACTCTGTCAATCCCATCACTGGCTTACGCTCACCAAACAAATTAAATTCAAAATCGTAGGCACTACCTACAAAGCCATCCACAACTCTACCCCCAGCTACATCACTGACCTAGTCTCAAAATGCCAACCTAATCATTCTCTTCGTTCTTTGCAAGACCTCCTACTCTCTAGCTTTCTCATCACTTCCTCCCACACTCGCCTCCAGGACTTTTCCAGAGCCTCTCCAAGCCTATGAAACTCCTTACCCTAATTTATAGCGTTTACAAAATAGGTAATAGTTTTATGGCATTTTTATTAATATATTTTTTTTACTACCAATGGCGATCAGCGATTTTATTTTTTTGTGACTGCGACATTATGGCGGACACATCAGACACTTTTGACAAATTTTTGGGCCCATTGTCATTTTTTTACAACGAAAAGTGCTATAAAAATGCACGGATTACTGTGAAAATTACACTGGTAGTGAAGGGGTTAACCAGGAGGGGGAGCTGTAGGGGTTAAGTGTGTTCTAAGGGAGTGTTCTTACGGGGGGGTGTGGCTTTGTGTGTGATGTCACTGATCGTCGTTCCCTAACACAGGGAACAGAATGGAAACAGAATGGAAACCTGAACCCTTTTGAATAGATATCATTTTTATACTTGCCCGGTATGTAGCTTTAAATTACAAAATGGTGTGTGATGTAACCATTATGTTCTAGCATTTGCATTGCATAACAATGTGAACTATAAAATGCATAGCAAAGTATCTATTAGACCAAGGAAGTTAATATATAAACATATATAACATAGTTTAAGTATATAATTCAGCTTCATGGGGAAAATGTATAGTGGGTTTTTTTTTGCGTGTGAGAACCCCTCAATTTTTATGGTTGCCTATATAAGAAAAATACTCTCCTTTTTGCTTTTTTTTTTACTTGGCCAGTGGAAAATAAATTTGTATTTAAAATATCAAGACATGCTCTTGACTCTAAAGGGCATAGCTGAACAAATTGCTTTGAATTCAGAATGTCGTCCTCTTCACAAAATGACCATATTTCTTCCACATGTCAACTTGGCCTCCACATCGCGGAGGAGACGTGATCCGTATGGATGTGTATTCTGAATAATTTTATAAATGGGATGTTAAAAATTTCTGTGCAGGTTAAAATTCAAAAGACCGCTTAATGCATAAGGCCGGACTTTTAACCTTTTTTATTTAAATTTCTGACGAGGTCAGGGTCAAAGTTTAGGCCTCAGAAAGTGTTTGAATCATTGAACCTTTAAATACTTCATTTATCAATGCTATGTGGACTAATATAAATTTTTCCTTATTAAGTCAGTAGGGCTGGTAACCTCAGACAGCCGCTTAGAAATTGTGATGAATTGTGTATATTATACTGACACTATGCTGCCTATTTGTATTCTCAGGTCTTGTGTTTTCGAACAGTAATTTAAATTTATGCATATTTGTATTGGCTTGTTCATTCTATCTGTCTCCATTACATATCAAAGCTAATATGATTTCGCTTGAAAGACATATACTTTACATGGGTGGCTGGTTGAGTGATTTACCCAGATATGGGATTGCTACTCCACAGAATGCTACTTAAAGTGGAGGTTGACCCAAATAACATCTATATCAGACCAAATTCTTTATACTTCTAACATGTACAATTGGCATATTTTTTTAGGCTGTACATACCTTATTATCTTTATTTTCAATCCGGCTTCCGGGTACTCACTCCAAGCTCAGCCGCAGTGTAATCTAGGAGTTTGCCCAGATGATTGACGTGCTTCAGAAAAAGTCCCCCCCCGGCGGATAAGGCCCCCCCCCCATATTGCGTAGGCGCGTCACGAGAGTCAGAGTTTCCGAAAGCAGCCGAACCTGCAGAGCTGCGAGTCCGCTCTACACGGCGCCTGTGCACTGACTAGGAGCCGCGTAGAGCTGACTGCGCAGGCGCCTATAGCGCTGACTCTCAGCTCTGCAGGTTCGGCTACTTTTGGAAACTCTGTGACTCTTGTGACAAGCCTACGCAATACAGGGGGGGCCTTATCTGCCGGGGGAACTTTTTCTGAAGGAGGTCAATCATCTGGGCGATCTCCCAGATTACACTGCGGCTCAGCTTGGAAACATCTACTCCCGCGGGAGTCAGTACCCAATAGCCGGATTGAAAATAGATAATACGGTATGTACAGCCTAAAAAAAAAATTTAAATGCCAATTGTACATGTTGGAAGTATAAAGAATTTGGTCTGATATAGATGTTATTTGGGTCAACCTCCTCTTTGTGGTAGAACTAATAAAAATAATGGCGCAAAATGGTGCTGTTGTACATCACAAACAGCATCTCTGGACAGCTTTCTAATAGTTTCAGATTACAGGTGCCTTCAATTGAAACCAGCATATACTCTCCTCTCCGGTGCCCTTTGTCTTCTGTTTGAACACTTTCGTCTTTGGAAGATTCTTAGGCCAGGGGTAGGCAACCTTGGCCCTCCAGCTGTGGTGAAACTACAAGTTCCATGAGACATTGCAAGACCCCGACAATCGCAGGCATGACTCTTGGAGGCAAAGGCATGATGGGATTTGTAGTTTCATCACAGCCGGAGGGCCGAGGTTGCCTACCGTTGGGAGCGATTTACTTTCAGGGTACTCCTTGCTGCTCTGGTTCATTTCTTTGACCCCTTACATTACTTCTGGTCTTTTATTTCAGATAGATGAATATAAAATGGGCATGTCTGGGTTGGGTAATATGTTGGGATCCTCCTCGATTTTCAACTTGGTTGAAGTCCTCTTTTAGATTTGGGGAGAGGGTTACAATGAAAAGTCCTGAAACCCTTGTCAAGCTTTAATTGCCGCCAACAGAAACTGGGGTTGCCGGGTTTTGAGGAAAACTTTTTCCATTAGGAACACTGTCCATTTACAAGACCACTGTGTAAGAGATGTTTTTACCTTCACTTTGAAGAGGTTTCATCTTGTATGTCTAAAAAAATATTCCCCACTCTATCCTGTACGTGTTTTATTTTTTTGATGCACATGAATGCACATGAATATCTTTAGTTGCATTTTTATACCAGTTTGCTACACAAATTTTATTTTGCTTGGCAGTTGATTTATATGGTTGAACTTCTTAATTTCCACCTCATCCCATGGTCTATTTTTGGAACTCTTAATCATTTTTCTGACCCACATTGGATTGTCTTATACATTTACCATGCAGCCTTTGCTAGACTGTTGAAAATATCATCTCCAATGCTATTGGCTATCAGAACAACTAAAATAAGTCGGCCTGTGCCTCTCTGTATCAGGGGTGCCACATCCCTGCACAAAATATAGAAAATACTAGGTAGTGGATGGGATTTTTTTAGGCATCACACAAAGTCAATTAAAAAATAAAAATTCATACATTTTGTTGCACAATGTTTTAAAAAAGAAAGTAAAGAGCAAAAGGTCACAAACTAAACCAATACATAATAAGAGAGGTATGTGCTACATAGAGAGAATTTTTCCCCTGTTGAAATCATTAGTAAGACCTCATCTGGAATATGCAGTTCAGTGTTGGGCCCCAGTTCTTGAACAGGACATTGGGGAACTAGGGAGTGCAGAGAAGGGCAACCAAACTGGTAAGAGGCATTGAGGAGCTCAGCTATGAGTAAAGATTAGAGGAACTAAATTTCTTTACTCTTGAGAAGAGGAGAATAACGGGGATACAATCAACATGTACAAATGTATAAGGGGTCCATATAGTGAACTTGGTCAACACTGAGTACGAGGGGGCACTCTTTACGTTTAGAGGGAAATACATTTTTATCTCCAAATGTGGAAAGGTTTCTTCACAGTAAGAGCTGTGAAAATGTGGAATCCAGAGGTGGTTCTGGCCAGCTCAGTAGATTGCTTGGTCTGGATAATTTCCTAAATGTAAATAATATAACTGGGTACTAACATTTATAGGCAAAGTTGATCCAGGGAAAATCAGATTGCCTCTCGGGAAATCGGGAAGGATTTTTTCCCCCTGCTGTAGCAAATTAGACCATGCTCTGATGGGGTTTTTCGTCTTTCTCTGGATGAGCTGTGGGTATAGAAATGGGTATATTGGATTGTTTTTGTTTTATGTATTTTTTTTTATTTACTTTATGATTGAACTAGATGGACTTGTGTCTTTTTTTCAACCTAAAAATAAGAGAATATATTCAACGCTGGAAAAAATAAATAAATAAATAATTTTCAACCTGTCTTAACTATGTAAAACATCAAGACAGCCATTAAACATATCAATTAGGGATAATACAGAGAACCCCTAATTTGTGGTTTTGGCATCTGAAAGAAGGTAAAAACATGGTGACGAAAAAGATGGGCATTGGACCATTTCATAACTAATGACTTTGTCCATAAGCCCTAAGATTGCATACTCCTCTCAGAAATACAAGTGATAACAAGTGATTCGACGTGAACCTGACATGGACCGAAAAGTTTTAAAAGTTACAACAATGTTGAATGTTCTAAGGCTATAAAAAATAATTACAAAGTGAGTACCACAACCTTTTTGGGGACTAATGCATCAGTTTATAAAGAAGAACTTCAGTTCCTAACCTATCCTACACCTACTCACACACAAAACTTTCTTGACGCTTCCCTATTATCCAGATTGCAGTCCTGCTGTGATCCACTGCCCAGGTGCCACAGTCCATGTCCCACACTGCTGTCCTCTCCCTCTGACATAATCTTCTGTCTTTGGGCAACTGGCTTTCGATTATGCTCTTCAGGCACCCTGTGAGTCCCTGCCCATGCAGCCCCCTTCAATAAGATTCCCATAGGTATAAATGGCAGGCGGGGACAGGAATATATTGAAGATAAAAATGTAAACCAAGTAAAAAATACTGCAATTGTATAGAATTTGTCTTGTATAAATTAGTTAAAATAAACTTTAAAAACAAAAAAAACTTTTAACCTTGATAAATACTAGAGACACTGAAATATTTTGTTTCAGAATTTAGTTTCGGCCTAAAAAGAAATGTATTTAGTTACTCCCGAAATTTGTATTTATTTATGTTTAGTTAAAAAATGCATTCGTCTGAAAATCTGAATTATGGTTAAATCTGCCAATTGAAGGCTTATGGTGTCTGTTGAAAGTTCTAAGAAGATTCGACAAAGCAGCTAAATTGTACGACGCCGCAATTGTACATTTTCTGTTTCAATGCTCTGCCCACAAACTCCCATCTCATAACTTGCTTCTGAGCATGCACGTTTTTTTCACATCGTTAAAGCCTACACACGACCATTTTTTACAATGTTAAAAATTTAGTGAATAATTAGAGCATGTTCGAATTTTTTAATGGACATTTTTTTACATCATGAAAAATGCTCTGGAGGCCACACACAATGGTTTTTAATGACATTAAAAAAAACAAAAAACATTTTTTTACAACTCGAAAAACGGACGTGTTTGCGCGACATTAGACTTAAACGTAATCGAATTTTTTTGCTCTCGTGCTATGTTGACTTTAATATCTTACAGTGTAAATTAAAATGGGACACCATTCATTTTAAAATGTTAAACTGGTAGTAGTAAACCACATGTTGAGCAAATAGACTTTAATTTTAATATGCCTGGTTTATAGCAATATAATGGTTCAGTTCTACTGACCTATACGTACGTTGGCTATTATTATTATTTACGTTTGTTATATTGTATTCTCAATTTAGATCAGTGGCAAGTTTTAGATTAGAGTATCAGTATTATTTAGCTAAGAGGATGACATGATGTGACCCTTACCCACAATCCTCCTCTTCGTGGACCTTTTGGGCTGTTCTCCCTTCCAGATGCGGTTACACATGTCACAGTCATTCGTAGTTAGTGGGGATCTCTGCCAGGTGCTTTTTAGGTAGAAAGAAACTCATCAGCAATAGTAGTCTATTAATGTACAGTAACGGAAGATTGTCTACGCTTTGAGGTCGTTAATTCACTCTGTGGCTGATGGTTTTTCATTCTCCTGCTGGTGTCACATAAAAGACAGCTGCTTCAATCACCCATTCTATAAGGAGATTGCCCCTCCATGCTACCTCTGCCCTTTCACCCCAGTGTTTTTCAATTTCAATTTTTTTAGGCCATTTGTCACCATTTTGCACTTTGTCAGAGCAGATGCATGAAGGTGAATAAGACAGGCTGGGATAAATGCCCTTTATATTTAATGTGTACTACTTAATTCAGAAGGAGACGTCTACTTCTATGAAGTAAAATGAAAATGGTAGCCCATTTAAAAAGAGGGAAAAAAAGCCTGTAAATTGGCTTCTTGTTGGGATGGGAAAATGTTTGAGAGCATTTTGCAAGACGAGCAACATTTTTTAATGAAATTTGACGTGATATACAAGCGATGTTTTGATATACATGTAGCGTCATGTCACAACTGGGTATTAAAGAGAAGAGAGGAGCCTCTAAGTGTAGCAATATGGGTTACATTTAATGAAGGTACAACATTTAGAAACTCGCATGGTTGATTAGGAGAGGCACATCTTAAGTATGCAGGGATCTGGGTAAAGCTGTCCACACAGACCACTGTCCTCCTCACTGCCATTGGCGTTGTCCCTTCCACGCTGCGCTCCCATGAGCGGTTCAAGCCTCACATTCAGATCGCTCTTCTGCGATTGCAGACTGACAACAGTGAGAGGCGGGGGATGGTCTATGTGGACAGCTTTACCCCGAATGCCTGCATACTTAGATGTGCCTCCTTTTATTCATCAACAATGTGTTTTTTTTTTTTGTTTTATATAATCAATTGTTTTAATTTTATTATAAACTTCAACATATCCATTCAACATTCTTGTATTCCATATTTCCATAATTTACATTGAGTGAGTGAAAAACGTATATAGGGGTGATGGTTTTACCCAGAATAGGTGGGGGTATCCATGTAGTTGCGGTTTGATTATTTTGCTTGGCGTGAAACAGTAGAAGTTCTGTTTTCTAACCGTTGAGTTTAAGATTACTCTTGGACATCCAATTTTATATCAAGGTGAGGCATTTCTCTAGTCCGAGATGATGATCCTTTTTATTACAAATGCGAAAATATAGTTGCGTGTCATCTGCATAAGAATGGTAAAGTAGCTTCTGGCTACTGATGATTTCAAAGAGAGGGTGCAGTTAGATATTGAACAAAACAGATGACAAAGGGGATCCCTGAGGGACTCCGCATGACACCGTACGTTTTCCAGAAATGAAAGGGCCAAGTTTCACTGTTTGTGATCGGTTTTCCAAGAAGGAGAAGAAACAAGATAAGTCACTGTCCGCGACTCTGGCTACTTCAGCTAGCCGAGTCAGTAATAATCCGTAATAATTTGTGGTCTACAGTATCAAATGCTGCACTTAGATCCAGCAGTACTAGAAGACAAGATTCTCCTTCGTCTGCTGCCTCGAGAGCATCATCCCATATTTTGAGTAGTGCTGTTTCCGTCCCGTTGCCAGGGCGAAAAACCGATTGAAGTTTATGGGTTTCTAAATGCTGTTGTGGCTGTTGTACAACTTCTTTCTCCATTACCTTGGAGAAGACATTTAGGCCTGTTATGGGACGACGGTGGTTTGGGTCTTTGGGGTCGAGGGTGTTGGTTTTTTTTTTTTTTTTTTTTTTAGAATTGGTTTGATTATATTAAGGGTTCAAATAAAGATTACAATAAAGAACCAAGTATGATACGGTCTTATCAAAAGTTTATCAATTATACTACAACCCCCCCCCCCCAGAGAGAAAGAAAGGAGGAAAAAAAAGATGGATAAATACTTTCCTCCTCATCCCCCCCCCCCCCTCTCCTCCATGCCATCCCTAGCTGCAATGGAGTAAGTCTACTCTGTCCCTGCCCACTCCATTACTTCTACTTGAGTCATGTAGTCTCCTACTGTGCCCTTCTGTGAGAGAAAAAAAGGGACAACCCCCTCCTACTTCCAAAGAGGCCACTGTTGGCTATGGTGTCCATTCTTTTTATATATAAAAAAAGGGTGGTATTTGTACAATCTGTTTCTATTGCATGCTCATGTGTTGATGGCTAAAGAGAACCAAGCTGATGACTATGCAACAGTTTTTCTTGCCTCTGCAAATTCTTAGCAAAAGCTCCTAAGAGTCTAAGTCTGTCCGATAGTGGTCTTTAACTGCTTAAGGACCGCAGCATGTACATTTACGTCGGCAGAATGGCACGGACAGGCACATTGGCGTACCTGTACGTCCCTGCCTGGACGTGGGTCGGGGGTCCGATCGGACCCCCCCCCCCCCCGGTACTTGCGGCAGTCCCCGTGGCTGCAGGAGCGATCCGGGATGAAGGGGCGGCTGTTCGTTTTTGTCCGCCCCCTCCGGATCGCTCCCAGCCAATCCGCGTCCTCCCTGCAGTGCACTTCCTCTGCCTATGTAATGTAAACACAGGCAGAGGAAGTGATGTCAGCTCTCCTCTCTGTGGTATTTTCAATCCGCCGAGAGGAGAGAAGACATCACAAGTAAGTTGCACCAACACTACATTGACACCAGTACACATAGGCACATTTAACCCCTTCAGATCATCTGCATTTAGTGTCAGTGTGACAGTTACTGTGACAGGCAGTTAGTGTTAGGTCCAGGGTAGCTCCGTACCCCCCTAATAAAGTTTTAACCCCTTGATCACCGTCCTAGTTAACCTTTTCACCCCCTATTGCCAGTGTCACTAAGCGATCATTTTTCTGATCGCTGTATTGGTGTCACTGTTGCCGCTAGGTAGCTAGTTTTTTTTTTTTATTGCGATTTTTTTTTTTTTTTTTTTTTTTTTTTTTTTTTTTACTAAAGACATGTGGCTGAATATATTTTGGCCTAAATGTTTGACTAAAATTTAGTTTATTCGATTTTTCTTATATCAAAATGTAAAAAATATTGTTTTTTTTTTCAAAAATGTCGCTCTATTTTTGTTTATAGTGCAAAAAATAAAAATTGCAGAGGCAATCAAATACCATCAAAATAAAGCTCTCTTTGTGGGAAGAAAAGAAAGCAAATTTTGTTTGGGAGCCACATCGCACGACCGCGCAATTGTCAAAGCGACGCAGTGCCGCATTGTAAAAACGCCTCTGGGCATTTAGCAGCATATTGGTTCGGGGCTTAAGTGGTTAAAACAGTTCCTTGGAATCTCTAAAGTGCTGAGTTATGCATTTATGGTCAATAGACCCTGTCTTAATTTTTTTATTTCTGTTTTTAGAAAAGTACCTAATTTTAGCCTCCAGTATATCTGTGTAAAGTCAGTGGGTGAACAAGACTTCCTCCTTCATTAGAAGACAAATTCCTCTTCTTCGTCGCTATTGGTCACATTCGATCTATGAGGTTTTTAAATTCTGCGTTTCAGAACAAAGTACAGGCGGTCCCCGGGTTACAAACATCTAACTTAAGAATGACTCCTTACAAACGGAGGGAGACAACAGGAAGTGTGAGGAAATCCTTTGAGAGTTGACATGGGGAAAAATGTGTCTCTACTGAACCTTTATCAACAATCCTCATTTTCACATCAACCCCAAATTTTCTAAATCCAATTGTCACACGGACAAAGTGAGGTGAAATCCTCTAAAAGAGGGGCACAGAAAGCAAAATAAACCTTACAGGGGTATTAACCCTTCCCTATGCTATCCAGAAAAAAAAGTCATCTTTTGGACTGAAGCAAAAAAATGTATCTGTTCCGACTTGCAAACAAATTCAACTTAAAGAGGTTGTAAAGTTTTTTGTTTTTTTATTTTCTAAATAGGTTACTTTAAGCTAGTGCATAGTTGGTTCACTTACCTTTTCCTTCCATTTCACTTCTAAATGTTTTTTTTTTGTTTTGTTTTCTTTGTCTGAATTTCTCACTTCCTGTTCCTCCTCAGTAAAGCGTTCAGTAAGCTGTTCTAAATGACTTTCCACCGCTCGGATGATGGTGGAAAGCGTACTGAGGAGAAACAGGAAGTGAGCAATTCAAACAACAACAAAAAAACATTTAGAAGGGAAATGGAAGGAAAAGGTAAGTGAACCAACAATGCACTAGCTTAAAGGAACCTATTTAGAAAATAATAGAAGAACCTTTACAACCCCTTTAAGAACAAACCTACAGACCTGATCTTGTTTGTAACCTGGGGACTGCCTGTATACAACAGTTGGATAGAAAACGGAAAGATGAAGGCTACGAAGCAAGATGAATAGTAGATTAGAAAGATATGAGCACCATGCGTGCATTAGTTATAACATGGAATGCTAGTAGACCAGAATACAGTAATAATGTATAATTATATATTTAGCATCATACTTTGATCCATATAATGATGCTTACAATGTGTAGAGGTTATAACAAATGAATGAGTTGAAGCAAGATGGGAATGAGATCAGCAGTTAATAAGGTGGAAGAGCCAAGCAAGTGTGTACACCTACGTAAAAAGTTTATTATACAGAGTTGACTTGTGCGAACACGGTCTGTCCATCCATCTTTTTTTCTTCCATTCATTTTATAGTAGACTTCAAGTTGGAGTGTAGAAATTGCTTCACGTATGCATTGGCTTGCAGGAATTTAAATTCATCATTGTAAGCCTTAGCAAGAACATAAAGATGTAGAGAAAATGAATAAAATGGCAATGTTGTGGAGTTGTAATTGGAATAATTTCAAAATCATTTGATGGATTTTTTTTTTTTTTGTACATCAAAAGAAACTTGTACAGCAAAGTGCCCACTCGTAAGTTGAGTGTGTATGGTGTTGGCTGCACCCATGAAGATGCTTTTCATTTTAATTACGTCGGATGATCTACATTATGCATTTGCCATTGTAATCTGTGTGAATTCAGTTATGGTATTGAAAGGATTATGATGTTAAGGGATCAAAAGGCTGAGGATTTTATTAATGACATAAACGTCCCTTGTGATTTAATTAATGAGAAAATGTATGGATTACCTTTTGTTTTGCATAACCTTTTTGATATACAAAGTGGCATAATGCAATAAAGCTAATTTTATAATTGGATGCATGCTGGAAATTGGAATTCTATTTTGCTGTGCTAAAAGGTTTAATAGGACAGACATTATTCTTTCTGAATTGTAATTTTGTAAAGTTAACTGTGAAATATGCATATTTTGAAATGCACTTTGGCTTTGTTTGAAACACGCAGAGGCACTTCATAAAATTAAGTCGGTTTTGGGTCTTACCTAAGATTATAAATCACGATCATCTAACAGTTTTTTTTTTTTTTTTTTTACATCTCTTCGGTGTTTTGTTTTCACATTATTTTGTACCCATTTCACCTGCAACCCAATACTATTCAAAGGAAGACTATAGTGGCTCATATTTTCTTTAAGAGACACAAATAGATTCAATTACAGGTAGTCCCCCAAACACGATATGTTCTTTAGGTTTGTTCTTAAGTGGAATTTGTATGTAAACAGTCATCAAGAAAAAGAAGCAGCCGGCTGTATGTAAACAGTCATCAAGAAAAAGAAGCAGCCGGCTTGAACAACCTGTCTATAGACTTTCAAAGTAAGACTTTGTTTTCCACTGTTCTGAGCCATACAACCTTTGAATGAATTTGTATGTAAGTCGGTAAACAGGTAAAAAAATGTAAGAGTAACTCCAGCCCCCCCCCAAAAGTGTTTTGGATAGCATAGGGAAGGGTTAACGCCCCTGTAATGTTTTTGCTGTCTGTGCCCCTGTTCAGAAGATTCCCCCTCGCGTTCTGTCCCTGTGACAGCTGGATGCTGAAACGAGGATTCGTGATTAAGGTTCAGTGGAAACACACTTTTCTCATAATATCTTAATATCTTACAGGAGTGAATTTCCTGTCCTAATGGGAGATTTCCTCTCTCTTCCTGTTGTCTCCCTCTGTAAGTAGGAGTTGTATGTAAGTCTGATGTATATAACTCGGGGTTGTTGTCTCCCTCTGTAAGTAGGAGTTGTATGTAAGTCTGATGTATATAACTCAGGGACTCCCAGTATCGCATCTATAGGAGCTAATGCTTTAAAAATCTTACTTTAGGCATTACATGTGCAAACATACTATGCTTCTGACTTGTTGTCATCCGTAAATCATGTGGTGGATATCATCCACCAGATCTATATTTATGGATTTTTAGTTATTATTTTTTTAATAGCTTTACGCTGTATTGTATGTGGGACTGGCTGTGAAAGAAATCTATTCAGCGGGGGCTACAGTCAACAGTGAAAACCTTTCAAGACCGAGCCTCTTTTCCAGATGTGTTTTCAAGTTAAACAAGTTTTTTGCTAGAAAATTAATTGGAACCCCCAAACATTATAAAAAAAAATTCTAACACCCTACAGAATAAAATGGCGGTCATTGCAGTACTTTTTGGCACACCGTATTAGCCCAGCGGTTTTACAAGCACACCTTTTCTGGAAGAAATACTTTTTTGAATTAAAAAATAAAAATGGCCCTTTAAGAAGTTTGTCTCTTCCGCCCTGCAGTGGTATGGAGAAGGGTGGGGGTCATCTTCCCCTTACTCATGTCCATATCCACCTGGCAAGAGGACGTGATCGCCTCCGCCACTGCCGACAACTCCCGTAAGCGGCGGAAAGCCTTCGGAGAGCAGCCTCCCGCCGTTGGTAAGTGATTTTGTGGCGTATCCACTGCAGAGACCACCTTTTATTTGAAAGAGGAGCGCCCACTCTTGAAGAGGGTACTGGGGTTATTGTAGTATAACGACGGCGGTTGGAGAAGTCCAGCCAAAGTTTGTTTGGCTGGGCTTCTCCTATGGATCACAAGGGTGCAAGTCATTTTGCACTCCTGTGACACATGTTCAGCAGAGAGTGGGCTGAAGTCCGCTCTCTGCTGACATCATGGATATCAATTCAGGCATGGCATCATCCCGACAAATGGAGTCTGGATCCGCCAGTTACCTGGACTGACACTCATCCCAGCCTCTCAGCGAGCTGCCCCTCCACAGCTCAGGGCTCCAGTGAGCAAGGTGGGAACAGGGCAGTGAGATGCTGATTGATGGTCAGCAGCTCTCTGCTCGGGAAGCTGTGAGAACTGAGCCATTAGCAGTGTTTGATGGCTCGGTTCTCAGTGCAGAGGCACCGGGGGACAGATACAGCATCGGACCGATACTGCATCCACCCAGGTAAGTATGATACAAAAAAAAATACCTTCTTTTTTAAGTGCATACAGTGGAGCACAACCTACCTCCTTAGTACTTTAAACCAGTGTTTTTCAACTCCAGTCCTCAAGGCACACCAACAGGTCATGTTTTCAGGCTTTCCATTATTTTGCACAGGTGATTTGATCAGTTTCACTGCCTTAGTAATCGCCACAGCCATTTCATCTGAAGGAAATCCTGAAAACTTGACTTGTTGGTGTGCCTTAAGGACTGGAGTTGAAAAACACTGCTTTAAACAACTCGCTATTGCTGTGGTGCACCACATAACCACACTCCTTTTTTTGTTAGTAATCTGATCCTTCAACATACCTGTTTGTAATGCTAAGCAACCTCCTGCCTATATCGAACACATTTAAAATGTGATCTTAAAAAGAGGCAATACTAAGGTCCAGTGATGACTGCTCATTCGGGGGCGCAGGGGCGCAGCTCCCCTAATCCATGTGTCCGGGCCCTAATCTACATGCAGGGCGCTGGACGAAAGGATTTCAATGGCTCTAATTGTTTTAAAAAAGGATGGGCTCGGGGCGCAGAGCACTGCGCCTGACGCTCACCGACTTGTGTGACAATAGTAAATTAATATTCACTATCATCTTCCATCTTCTCCTCCTGGCCAATCAGGAAGTGGGTCCAGATTGGCTATGAGCCCTAGGACGAATTAGCCAGGGGCCCTAGAACCTGGTTTTGCCTGTGCATTTCTAGCACGCTCAGTCATAATGGCATACCCTCACCATATTGCTAGGGTGCCCAACTATGGAAGTGATTAACATTGCTATTCATCATCAGTGATGGGCAGATTCACGGTCTGTGGCTCAGATGCAGATGAAAGTTGTCTGTATACCCCTAAATTTGACGTTGGTTCCATCTGCCAAGATGGTTGCCTCCACTCAGACAGTGGAGAACAAATGCATGGTAAGTCAGTTATGTGGAAAGGATGAGCTGCAGGCAAACCACAGGCAATGCTAGAGATTAATCCTTTGCCCTCACCTGCATTTTTTTGGGCACAACTTTCAAAGTTCAGTTCTTCTTAAAGTCCATTGACGTAGAACTTCTCATAAGCTAGTCCTATTTAAGAGAAATGGAAAAACACAAGCACTGTGCTGCATATCTAGGGAAGAGTAGCAACATATATTGGATATAATCCATGGTTATGCCAATATATGTCCATGGCCCATACAATAAAAGATTAATAAAAAGAAAATCATAACGTTGAAGATTTCCTTTAAACCTCACACCGGCATAATTAGTATCTGTAGAGGCAGTTTGTCCTTGAGAATTACCCCTGTCATTTTCTTCCAGACCTATTCTTGTTTTTCATGGGGTGCCGTCTTGATGTCCTGCACTTTATCTTTGTTATTGTAATACAGTAATTTAACAGGTTTATTAATCTTTTGGAATTTATTAAGGCCTAGCGATGGCTATTATTAAGTTGCTATTGTAAAGAAAATAAAATACATTCAGCCTGTCAAGGCGGCTTGTCTTCTGCATTGGCAGACATGAAAACATTTATTTTGTCTCCTAATTAAAGGGGCAGCAATCAGAAACTTTGACAGAGTTCAGCTCCTCCATGCATTGTCTGCCAGCTTCCATAGAGCAAGCTTTATAAAATTCTCTTTAATTCAGGAGCAGAATATCATTAACTTTGTAAGTGGATGAATACAATGGACAAGCAATTTAATTAACTTCTAACATTGGATGTTGGACGGCGGACAAAATGAAATTATGCACATATTTCTCATAGAAGCAGTCAACCTTGAAATGGGGCTTGATTGTGGTGGGTCAGACAGGGGGACAACTTTGTCCAATTATTTCATGTTTAGCCCAGGCCTATGAAATTTAAAATATGGTGCTTTGTAAATCAATCATCTCTTGTTTTGAGACAGTTGGAGGTTTGTACAAGCGGGCCAAGCCCAATCTGACTCTGACATGCTAACTACTGTTTCCCACATGGTATACGAGTGACCTGCACAGGAAGAATAAATAAATACATAGTGCCTGGTTTCCAGCTACAGGCCAAGCGATTTGTTACTTCATGTCATTCTTCCAAACCATGCATCCAAAAAGAATAAGAAAAATGTTGCTGCACTGTGAAAAAATTCTGAAAAATAGTACTTTGAGTAGTATTGGCAAATAAAACTATAGAGCAATAAATGACACACAAATGAAAATAATGCCAAAACAACTCTAATTCAATAAGTCCAAGTAAAAATAAATCACCTTGTGTGATTCAAATAAAGAGCCACCACCAATAGTGCAAAACACCGTAAGGGATATGCGCTTACCAGATGGCAAGCAAAAATTAGCTTGCGGCTGAAACCACAGCCTAGGTCTTTAGTGGATGAATTCCAGCACCGCCAGCAGTATTCAGTGGAACCTCAAATGAATGGTCATCAAAGCAGTTATGGTACCGGAAATTATTAAAGGACTCACAATAGTAAAGTACTGTAAACCATAGGAAAATTGAATAAGATTAAAAACGTACAAACACAACATGTGTAGAGCATAAAAAGAAAGCCGGCCGGCTATGCACACCCTGTCCGCTCGGACTATCACACGATGACGTCCGCACATCTCCTCCTCCCGACTAGCGTTTCGTCACACAAATGACGTCTGAGGCGACGCACCGCGTTAAAAACAACACCAGAGAACCAAGCCTCGATCTGAGTCTAGAGACCTGAAAGCTCCTGTATGGTGGCCTTGATATTCAATTTGCAAAGAATGATAAAATTCCCTAACCAAAACGGATACCAGAGTAAAAATGTCCAACTGAACAAATACCAATGGCTCTATCTAGTGGTTAAATTAAAATAGGAAAGACATTCCATAATAAACAATCCATAAGTTCAAAGATGAGTATAAAAATACACATTGAACAATAGGCTAAAACAATGGGGAAAAATTACCTAAAAAAAAGGAAAAATTTAAATTTTTATAGATGGATAAAAATATAGAATTCCCATAGGTCAGCAAAATAAATTTAAAGGTCGTTGACCAAAATCTAGTATAGTAGGTGGAAATTAACCACCCCTACACAGAAACAGACCTTCAAATAAAAGATGGTAATAATCATTGGGTCCAAAGACTAAAGGTCCATACACACGATCAGATATTCCAAAAACAATTGTGTGAGGGAAGGGTTGTGTCAGATAATCCGACCATATGCACGCTCCATCAGACAATTGTTGGAATTTCCGACAACAAATGTTGGATGACCATGCTCTTAAATTGTCTGACAACAAATGTGTTCCGTCGGATTACCCGATCGTGAGTACACAAGTCCTTCGGGCTAAAAACCAAAAGTACAAACACGCATGCTCCGAACCAATGCTAACCATTGGACAACATTAGCAGAAGTTGTCTAAAGGGTTGCGCTAAAGAGCTGGAAAACAACGTAGTTGTATGCTTGCTGAAAAAGTATTGCCGTCTGTATGCAGAACAAGTTCACGGCCAATTCCCTTCGGACAAAAATCCACTGATTTGTCCGATGAAGATCCATGTGTACGAAGCTTTAGGCTGGCCATATATTATAGACATTTCTTGTACATTTTCCTATAGCTTTACCAAAACCATATAACATGGGGTCAAACCTAAGATGTAGATTAACCACTTCACGCGAAACAACGTGCCTTCACCCCAGTACCGTTTTTTTTTTTGTTTAGATCTGGCGGTCAGCTTTACAATAACAACCGATACGGCTCAGCTTTTATCGCAAGGAGCGGGAGGGGATGTGTCATCATGCCCCCCACTGTCCTGCTCAGGTCGCCCATCCCATCGGGAGACCCGAGCAACCAGTCAGCACGTCCGCCGGCTGGCCGGAGTCCTGAACATAGCCGATCGGGTCTCCGATGTAGTAAACCAAAAGCGATGTACATGGAAAAGTTTTGGCTCTTTTGGGGATTTGAAGACATTGCCCACATGCCTAGTACGGCAAAGAAATGGCAAAAGGAGAACCGTCTGGCGGGACTTTAGAAGGCAATGAGTCCAAAAATTAGTGTGTGAACAGTAATTCTTTAAAATAGATAGAAGTTTAATTATAGATAGTCGTCACAATGTTTCTTCCGGTTTACTCTGCTGCCAATGGCGCTGATATAAAAAAAAAAATACTAGTATTTAAAAACACAGATTTGGGCATTTCGATACTTTTAAGTGCAAAGGAGGGATTTGGGGTCTAAAAGACCCCAGATCCCTCCGTAAAGAGTACCTGTTACCGCCTATTACTGTCATGGGATGTTTACATTCCTTGTGACGGCAATAGAGAAATCAGATTTCTTCTTTTTTTTTTTTTTTATATAGAGACTGTGTAAAAAAAAAATTAAGTACATTTTTTGTTTTTTTTTAAGCGTGCCATAGAAAACGCATACGCAAGTCGCGCCCGCAAAAGTCAACGGTGTTCAAATCACATGTGAGGTATTGCTGTGATCTTCAGAGCAAGAGCAATATATTCTAGCAAAAGACTTCCTCTGCAACTCTAAACTTGTAACCGTTAACAATTTTTAAAGTGTCGCAAACACCGTTTGACCTAAAATATTGCAATGATCTCCATTTTATTCTCCTGATACGTGGCTTTTATATATAATAGTGTGTGTGTATGTGTGTTTAATATATATATATATATATATATATATATATATATATATATTTATGTTTGGGGGTTCTAAGTAATGTTCTAGCAAACCTTGGACCCTGCATGACATGTGCCCTGCCCAAAGACTTATATTATTTTTTTAGTGCCACATTTTGCAGACTTCGCCTAATGTTCCCAAGAAAACCAATCCGATAGCTGCCTTTTTCAATGAACTCAGCTTCATTGTTTGATCAGAATCAAGCAATTCATGTTACCATATACAGAGCTGACTTTATTATGTTAACCTTTACAAGTTATTTATATCTTTATTGCACCTTGCTATTCAGATAGTGCTGAAAAGCTTTTCACTAATGTGTAATGCAGATAAGATTAACCCCTCCCTTGCCTTTGCTGATTAGTTAAGCCACATTTGTGGGAATCCCGTTTCCCATTCCCTCTCCTTTAGCACCTCGGATTGTTGTTTTCACCTCAAATAAGAATAATTCAGGGTTAAGCACTGTCTGAGATCTTTTTATAGTTATGGGTGTCTGCATGTTACAATCAAACACACTGAAACTAGAGCACAACAGCCATTTAATTATATGTACTTTAGCTGATAAGTCTAATTCAGGAAATGATAAATTGCAAGTCACCTAATTTGTTGGCAAATAAAAAGTGACCAAGTGCACAATAATACCAGTTGATTAGTGTGCAAGGCCAGTTTCCCCACCTTTAATGAGCTATAGGCTTATGCTTTGCGTTAAGGTATAGCTGATTAAGTGAAGAATGAGAGGAGGCGACAAATTTATACCTTTGTGGATTTGCTCATCTGCTCCTATTTTTCAGCTCCAGTTACAACATTGGCGATTATTCAGGGAGAAAGTTCATGACAAGTTTTTCATGTGGATAGAATTTCCCCATTTAGTTCTGTAGAAAATATTTGCATTCCTTTTTGACAGTACTATTTAAAAAAAATCTAAAAATATTTTTGTTGATAGAACTTTTTTTTTCTTTTTAAGGCTAGCCATTTGTGGCAAAGGTGTTTATTTATTTTTAATTACTACTTATTGCCATTTTAAACAAAAATACAAATGTACAAGCAGGCAAATAAGCTGCCACATTTAAAAATAACTAAGTACATTGCGTGGGCATTGAAATAAAAGTTACAACAGCCAATAAATTAATAAATGATCAATGACCATACTGAGAGAGCAGTTTTTATGTTTTTGTAGGGAAAGGGAAAAGAGGGACAGAAAACAAAAACCAAAGGAAACAGAGGGGGGTAGATACGGATGCACTGCAGATTTTTTGGCGTAATAAAATAAATTTAAAAAGCCTCAAATGTATATTAATTTCTTCAAATTTAAGGAGCACTAAACCAAATATAACATTATATATATATATATATAAACACATTATTATTATTTATATATTATAAATATTATATTGTATATATTAATATATACATATTAAATAAAAGACAGTCTCATTTAATATATGTGTGTGTATAATAATGTTATGTTTGGTTTAGTGATCCTTAAAAAAATTGAGGAAATTAACATACATTTGAAGCTTTTTAAATTTATTTTATTACACCAAAAAATCAGGGCAGTGTTGAAATGTGTGAAATTTTTCCTTTTAATAATGAAAATATGACTGATCATGCCAAAAAACTGTATTTTATTTAAGGATAGCAATCACATGAAGCCATTTCTTATCACATCGTTTTGGTTGGATCCTATTTAAATCCTAACAGAAATCGCCCAAATGGCCCTGATAAAGTTTGGTACAGACACAGAAGGTGGCACACACATGTTAAAATTGCAATTAACGGTTAATTTCCCACATTTGTGGCTTTTTAAATCACAATTGGTGTCTGTGTATAAATAGTCAATGAGTTTGTTAGCTCTCACATGGATGCACTAAGCAGGGTAGACACTGAGCCATGTGGAGGTAGAAAAGAACAGTCAAAAGACCTGCGTAACAAGGTAATGACATTTTACAAAAAGGAAAATGTTATAAAAAGATATTTAAAGCTTTGAATATGCCAGTCAGTACTGTTCAATCACTTGAGAAGTAGAACATTTGGGGATCTCTTGATACCAAGCCAAGGTTATTGGGATTTTTTTTTTTTTTACCAAGAATATGTAGAAGAATACATATTAGCCTAAACTGATAAAGAAACTTTATTTTTATTTATTTTTTCATTTTTTATTTTTGGGAGGGGGGGATATTGTAGTAAAAAATCGTTTTTTTTCTAAATTGACGATTTTTTTGTTTTGTTTTGTTTATAGCGCAAAAAATAAAACAGCAGATGTGATTGAATACCACCAAAAGAAAGCTCTATTTGTGTGAAAAAAAATTGCACAACCGCACAATTTCAGTGACGTATAATGGCCTGGTCGTTTAGGGGGTAAATCCTTCTGATGCTAAAGTGGTTAAGGGCATGGTAGCCCACTTGTCTTTTGTGAACTTTTCTGTTCTTTTAAATTGATCAGTAGCCGCCTACGCAGGGGTTCCCACCATTACTGTAACTTGCAGAATAAGAATAAATCCAGCTCCTGGCTTATTCTCTTGCCACATGACTACGTCAGACCAAAAGACTTTATAGTTGAGGTCTCTCCTAGCTTACTCCCGATCAGCTCCTTGCTGCTCTGCCACAGACTAAATCTGCCTCTTGCAGACATGCTGCACTCCGACTGACCCAATGCAGCCTCTCTAACTGGAGAAGATGGAAGTCCACCTGACTTCTTGCACAGACCCCCTGTCTGTTGGAGACCTGAGCCATAGTTGGGTCACAACTAATAGCCCAGCACACAGATTATAAAATTCTCTTAGCCAACATCCATTATGAGGGTAGTTATCTTGGGTCTTGATCCCACTGTATGTGGGAATGTAGCCACCTATCTCTGTGTGCTCCCGAGATGGACCGTCTACTAGTATGAACTAAAACAATATGTACCGGAACGTAAGTACACAGAAAACAAAAAAACTATTTTTTGTTGGTCCTCCATGACAGGTAATAGCGTTAACTACTTGCTGACCAGCCGCCGCAGTTTTATTTCGGCAGCATGGCTCGGCTGTGCGAAACGGTTATGTTATGCTGGTTCGCCCAAAAAACGCACAGGTGATTACCGTATTTATCGGGGTATTGCACGCTCCGTCTTATAGCGCGCACCCCTAAAGTGGACCTGCATTCCTGTGGAAAAATGTTTTTGTACTTACAGTGGTGTCTTGCGCGGCGTCCATCGGTGGCCTCGTTGGGTCCGGCGTCCGTCTGCAGCTTCGGGTGTCCTCTTCGTCGGGTCCTCCCCGCTTTCCCGCGCCGAGTTTGAATACTGCGCTGGCATATACCGAGCGCAGTACACTAGTGTATAGTCGGGCAGGCTCGGCTACTCTCGCGCTCACGTCCTGTACGTCCTGTATGTCCAGGACGTGAGCGCGAGAGGAGCCGAGCTTGCCCAACTATACACGAGTGTATTGCGCTCGGTATATGCCGACACAGTACACTCGTGTATAGTCGGGCAGGCTCGGCTACTCTCGCGCTCACGTTCTGTACGTCCAGGACGTGAGCGCGAGAGGAGCCGAGCCTGCCCGACTATACACGAGTGTACTGCGCTCGGTATATGCCGGCGCAGTATTCAAACTCGGCGCGGGAAAGCAGGTATCGTCGTATATCGCGCACCCACGATTTTGCCCTGATTTTCAGGGCAAAAAAGTGCGCGGTATACGCCGATTTAAATACGGTAAATACTTCCAAAAGAATACGTCCTTTTTTTTTTCCCACAGATGGAGCTAACTTTGTTTGGGTACAGCGTCGCACGACCACGCAATTATCAGTTAAATTGTAAAAAGTGCTCTGGTCAGGAAGGGGGTAAAATCTTCCGGTGCTGAAGGAGTGGAATGGAGACCTTTTGAATTGGACTAGGCAGTCACAATAGTTCCTGGGATTTGTAGTTTGGTGGAGAGTTGAGGTTGTAATTACAAAAGATGTACACTGCTATAACCAGAAAATGGAGGTAACAAGAAACAATCTTCTGTGTATAGTGCTGGTAAATATGTGATCATAATAAAATAAGAACATTGTGTAAATATTTCAAGCAGATTGCAACAAAGTATGCTATATAGCACATTATGCTGGATTGCAATGCTACTGTATCTTTGGATGGAGGGTTTAGTGACATTTTAACATCTGGCCAGGTTTCTCAGGAGTCCCTTGACTCGAGATCTTGACTTATTTTTGCTTTTGCTAAAATCTTGTAATTTGTAAAATGATATATTTACTAAAGGACTGTTAATGTGAAATTTAGTGCTATCCTTTTAATGTGTATATAAGATATATTTTTTTCAGGTTAAGATATCCTGTAATAAGTGTAGATCATGGATCAAATCTAATATCTATCAAGTCATTGTTTTTTTAAGACTGGCTATTTCCACCTATATTTTGTATATGTTTTGGTGTCCCCCCCCCCCCCCCCTATATAAAAACTGGATAAGTTCAGTGCCACAATATTATGTTATAAATTATTCTTATAACATATAGTAATAACATAGTATGGTTGAAAAAAAACACAAGTCGATCTAGTTTTACCATAAAAAAAAAACATAGAATAAATAATAAATAAAAAACCTCCAAATACAGAACCTCCAAAAAAACTCCGATACCCACAGTTGATCCAGAGGAAGAAAAAAAAAAACCTAAAAACTGAAAGCATGGTCCAATTTTCTCAAGCAGGGGAAAAAAAATCCACAATCTCTTGTGTTATTGCCTATAAATGTCAATATCCAGTTATTTTTTTGTGCATTTAGGAATGCATCCAGCTCATTTTTAAAACAATCTACAGAGCTGGCTGTGTAACAAAACTGCAATGGATCGATATGTATTTGTGGAAATTAAAGTGGATGTCAGCCTAACAATGAACTTCTCTTATTTGCTCCCTTTTGGTCTGTTCATAGTTGAAAGCCTTTTGTTACAGTAGGTGACTGGGATATTGTGTCAATCTCGCTCCCTTTCTCGGCGAGATTGACCACCTACGAGCCCCATCGCGGGAGCCAGCGCCGAGCTGGCTTGCCGCGATGGAGACAAAGCCGTCATAGAAGCGACGGGGATCCGACGCGGATTCCCGCCAATTCTACACGTGGGCGGAGTTTGTTATGAATCCTGAAGGAGAAATCCCCGCCGGATTTTTAAAGAAAAATCCGGCATGGGTTCCCCCCTCAGGAGCATAACGGGCCCTTAGGTCGGTTATGGGTTGTAAGGAGACCCCCTACGCCGAAAAAACGGCGTGGGGGTCCCCCCACAATCCATAACAGACCCGTATCCAAAGCACGCCGGCCGGCCGGTCAGGAAGGGAGTGGGGGCGAGCGAGCGCCCCCCCCCTCCTGAGCCGTACCGGGCAGCATGCCCTCAACATGGGGGGGTCAGGTGCTCTGGGGTAGGGGGCGCACTGCGGCCCCCCACCCCAGAGCACCCTGTCCCCATGTTGATGAGGACAGGGCCCCTTCCCGACAACCCTGGCCGTTGGTTGTCGGGGTATGCGGGCGGGAGGCTTATCGGAATCTGGAAGCCCCCTTTAATAAGGGGGCCCCCAGATACCGGCCCCCCACCCTAAGTGAATGAGTATGGGGTACATTGTACCCCTACCCATTCACCTGCAAAACAAAAGTTTAAACACAAATAAACCACACAGTGTATTGAAATATTTTATTAGTTGGCCGCCGGGGGGGGGGGGGGTGTGTATGATCGCTTTTAGAAAAGCGCCCCCCTCCGGCGGGCTTCTGTGGGGGGGTGGGTGCCGCCGTCTGGTTCTTTTCCGCCGCCGGGGGGGGCGCTTTGATAAAAGCGCCCACCACCCGGCGGGCTTCTTTCGACGTCTTCGGCGGCTGGGGGGTCTTCTCCCACTCTCCGGGGTCTTCTCCCGCTCTCCGGGGGTCTTCTCCGCTCTCCGGGGGTCTTCTCCGCTCTCCGGGGGTCTTCTTCTTCTTCAGGACTCGCCGCCGCTATCTTCGTGTGTTAGCTCAATTACTAGCGGCGGCGGTCCCCTCTTCTGCGACGTCGGCGTCTTCTTCTTCTTCTTCTGCTGTCCAGATGTTGACGCGACGCTTCCTCCCGCTGTTATGCCCGGCGCGCGGCTCGCAGCGAAATATATAGGCCTGTCTTGTGACGTCGCAGTCCCATCATGCTCCGGTAGGTATGATGGGACTGCGACGTCACAAGACAGGCCTATATATTTCGATGCGAGCCGCGCGCCGGGCATAACAGCGGGAGGAAGCGTCGCGTCAACATCTGGACAGCAGAAGAAGAAGAAGAAGACGCCGACGTCGCAGAAGAGGGGGCCGCCGCCGCTAGTAATTGAGCTAACACACGAAGATAGCGGCGGCGAGTCCTGAAGAAGAAGAAGACCCCCGGAGAGCGGAGAAGACCCCCGGAGAGCGGGAGAAGACCCCGGAGAGTGGGAGAAGACCCCCCAGCCGCCGAAGACGTCGAAAGAAGCCCGCCGGGTGGTGGGCGCTTTTATCAAAGCGCCCCCCCCGGCGGCGGAAAAGAACCAGACGGCGGCACCCACCCCCCCACAGAAGCCCGCCGGAGGGGGGCGCTTTTCTAAAAGCGATCATACACACCCCCCCCCCCCGGCGGCCAACTAATAAAATATTTCAATACACTGTGTGGTTTATTTGTGTTTAAACTTTTGTTTTGCAGGTGAATGGGTAGGGGTACAATGTACCCCATACTCATTCACTTAGGGTGGGGGGCCGGTATCTGGGGGCCCCCTTATTAAAGGGGGCTTCCAGATTCCGATAAGCCTCCCGCCCGCATACCCCGACAACCAACGGCCAGGGTTGTCGGGAAGGGGCCCTGTCCTCATCAACATGGGGACAGGGTGCTCTGGGGTGGGGGGCCGCAGTGCGCCCCCTACCCCAGAGCACCTGACCCCCCCATGTTGAGGGCATGCTGCCCGGTACGGCTCAGGAGGGGGGGGGCGCTCGCTCGCCCCCACTCCCTTCCTGACCGGCCGGCCGGCGTGCTTTGGATACGGGTCTGTTATGGATTGTGGGGGGACCCCCACGCCGTTTTTTCGGCGTAGGGGGTCTCCTTACAACCCATAACCGACCTAAGGGCCCGTTATGCTCCTGAGGGGGGAACCCATGCCGGATTTTTCTTTAAAAATCCGGCGGGGATTTCTCCTTCAGGATTCATAACAAACTCCGCCCACGTGTAGAATTGGCGGGAATCCGCGTCGGATCCCCGTCGCTTCTATGACGCGCTCGCTGGAATGTACTTTTACTATTCCAGCGAGTGCGAGATGTCGGCAGCCTGTCGCCGAGATTCAGCGCGATGCTGGCGTGCTGAAAACACATTCTCGGCGGCAGGCACTGTATGTGTAATCGAAAAGTGCAAAAATATCTTGCCAAAAATACAGTGCTGTGCAGCAATACCCAAAACCCTGCCCAGAGTGCCGAAAAAGGGTTAAAAGTGCCCGCAAAGCGCCGTTACTTTACAATGGGCAGGGGCTCTTTAGGAGCAGTGTAATACACCACTTCTAAAGCGCTACAAAGAAGCAGGACTTTTTTATTTGACAAATCTGGGGAACATTCACAAGGAGTGGACTTACAGCTTGTGTCAGTGCTTCAAGAGCCACCACACAGAAGTATCCAGGACATGGGCTACAACTGTCGCATTCTTTGTGTCAAGCCACTCCTGAACCAGAGACAACGCCGGAAGCATCTTACCTGGGCTAAGGAGAAAAAGGTCTGCACTGTTGCTCAGTGGTCCAAAAGTACTCTTTTTAGGATGAAGGCAAGTTTTCCTTTTTCTTTGTAAATCAAGGTCCCAGAGTCTGGAGGAAGAGTGGAGAGGCACGGAATCCAAGTTGCATGAAGTCCAGTGTGAAGTTTCCACAGTCAGTGATAGTTTGGGGAGCCACTGTGTTTTATCAAGTCCAAAGTCGGCGCAGCCGCCTACCAGGAAATTCTATATCACTTGAAGGAAAAGTCCGGCCTGAGTTTTTTTAGTCTGGGCTTCTCCTCTGGGTCACAGAAGTGCAATTCGTTTTGCACTCCTGTGACCCATTTTCAGCGGAGAGCGGTCTAAAGTTCGCTCTCTGCTGAAGTCACTGCAATCAGTCGGGGCAGAGCATTCTGCTGGCTGCCCTGATTTGATGACAGTCTCAGCGAGACTCTGAGACAGCCTCTCCGGCTCAGCTCTCCAGTAAACGTGGAGAAGCAGAGAGGAAAGACGCTAACGGTCAGCAGCTTTCCTCACGGATCTGTGAGAACCTCGGCTACTCGGTTCTCAGTGCAGAGATGGCGGGGGACAGATGGAGCATCGGTCTGATGCTCCATCCACCAAGGTAAGTATGAATCAAAAATAAAAATTAAAACCCATACTTCTCTTTTAATGCTTCCCTCTGCTGACCAGCTTCATGAAGATGCGGATTTTATTTTCCAGCAGGACTTGGCAACTGCCCACACTGCCAAAAAGTACCAATATCTTGTTTAATGATCATAGTATCACTATACTTCATTGGCCAGCAAATTCGCCCATAGATAATCTGTGGGGTATTGTCAAGAGGAAGATGAGACGCCAGACCCAACAAGGCTCAAAGCAACCTGAACTTCCATAACTCCTCAGCAGTGCCACAGGCTGATCACATCCATGCCACGCCACATTGATGCAGTAATTCATCCAAAAGTAGCCCCAACCAAGTATTGAGTGCATAATATCAGGGCTGCTGATAGGGGACGACCACCAGCCCTCCTTTAGGGGGCCCGGACAGCAGAGGGAATCATTGTTGCCGGATGGAGGGGCAATTAAAGAATTGCTTCCCCCACACTGATCCCCCTCCCTGTTCTGCCTGCTTCTGATTCCCCCCTCTGTGCCCTCTGTCACTGTGTTGCCCCCCCACGGCACTGCCGGCTTATCTGTCTCGTAAAAAAAAAAAGTTTAAAGATTTTAAAAAACTATTTAAAAAATATCTAGTTGACAAAGGTTATCTGTTGTTTGTGCCCACTAATAATAATTTTAGTGTATTTGTAAAAATATTGTTTAATTTCGGGGGGGGGCGGGGGCTGGGGGCCCTGTCAGGTAGGCTGTACGAGGCCCTGTGATTTCTAACAGCAGCCCTGCATACTATACTGTACATGGACATACTTTTCACCTAGCTAACATATCTGTATTAAAAATCTATTTATTTTTTTATTGATCTTATGTAATCATCTAATTTTCTGAGCTACTGAATTTCGGGTTTTCACTAGCTGTAAGCCATAATCATCAAAATTAAAGGAGAGAAATGCTTGAAATGTATCACTCTGTGTAATAAAGCTATATAATATGAGTTTCACTTTTTGAATTGAGTAAATCAAAAATCTTATCTAAGAATTTTCGTTTGTATTTTGCACCATTAGTGG
The DNA here is from genome assembly GCA_029574335.1 of Rana kukunoris. Taxonomy (NCBI): domain Eukaryota; kingdom Metazoa; phylum Chordata; class Amphibia; order Anura; family Ranidae; genus Rana; species Rana kukunoris. The sequence goes on from CM056056.1 coordinate 879,889, forward strand.
GCTGAAGTAACAGCCGATTTTTGTGCGGCCATTGAATTTTAACCACTTAAGACCCGGACCATTATGCAGGTAAAGGACCAGGCCCCTTTTTGCGATTCGGCACTGCGTCGCTTTAACTGACAATTGCGCGGTTGTTTGACATGGCTCCCAAACAAAATTTACGTCCTTTTTTTTCCCCCCCACAAATGGAGCTTTCATTTGGTGGTATTTGATCACCTCTGCGGTTTTTTTCTTGCGCTATAAACAAAAATAGAGCGACAATTTTGAAAAAAATGCAAAAAATGCACTTTTTGTTATCATAAATATCCCCCCAAAATATATAAAAAATATTTTTTTTTTCTCAGTTTAGGCCGATACGTATTTTTCTACCTATTTTTGGTAAAAAAAATCACAATAAGCGTTTATCGATTGGTTTGCGCAACATTTATAGTGTTTACAAAATAAGATAGTTTTATTGCATTTTTTTAAAAATTTTTTGTTACTTCTAATGTCGGCAATCAGCGTTTTTTTTTTTTTCGTGACTGCGACATTATGGCAGACACATCGGACAATTTTGACACTTTTTTGGGACCAATGTCATTTTCACAGCAAAAAGTGCTATAAAAATGCACGGATTACTGTAAAAATGACAATTGAAGTTTAGGACTTAACCACTAGGGGGCGCTGTAGGGGTTATGTGTGACATCTGTGTTTCTAACTGTAGGGGGCGGGGCTGGACGTGTGATGTCAGTGATCGTCTTTCCCAATATCAGGGAACAGACTATCAATGACATTGCAACAATGAAGAACAGGGATGATGTGTTTACACTCGCCTCTCCCCGTTCTTCAGCTCAGGTCACCGATCGCGCGGACACCGGCGGCAATCCAGTCCGCAGGTCCCGCGGGCACGAATCATTGGACCGTGTTGTGAGCACGTGATTGTGCCCAGCCGTGCCATTCTGCTGACGTATATCGGAAATTATATATCGGAAATTCCCGGAAAGAAAAGAAGATTCCCAGACACAAAGGGCCAGATTCAGAAAGAATTAGATTCCTGCAGAGTATCAGAGATACTCTACGCCGCCGTACTTTACCTGGCTCTAGGAGGAATTCAGAGAGATTTTGGCCTGTAAGGTACGGCGGCGTAGTGTACTTCTCGCCGCGGAATCGAAATACGCTATTAGGGGGCGTGAAGCATTTAAATTAGGCGCGTCCCCGCGGCGATCGAACTGCGCATGCTCCGTTCAGAAATTTCCCGCCGTGCATTGCGCGAAATCACGTCGTTACGTCATTTTTTTTGAGTAGCGTCGTTTACGGACATTCCTATTCCCGGACGACTTACGCAAAAAAAAATTGAAAGTCGACGCGGGAACGACGGCCATACTTAACATGGGCCGCGTAACGTTAGACCAGCTAATAGCTGGTTTAACTTTACGTAGCAAAAAAATGACGTACGCGATTGCGAACGACGCTCGTAACTTCGTGGATCTCCGTAAAAAGCTCATTTGCATACCCCGGCGCTGAAAACGACGCAAACTCCACCCAGCGGCCACAAAAAGATTGCAGCGTAGATCCGAAGCCGTAAGCCTGTCAGATCGCAGCCCAACGCCGCCGTATCATGGTTTGAGGATTCAAACTAGTGATACGGTGCGCGAGATTTGAAATTACTCCTGTCTAACACCAGTTAGACAGGCGTAATCGCTCTGTGAATCTGTGCCAAAGTCTCTTCTGTAGCAACAGGAGGTGAAATTGAAGGCTTGGTTGGTCGAATTTCGAACGCACAAATTTTCTGATTTTCAAAAGAAAATTCTCGAAATTCAACCGTCTATGGCCAGCCTAATGAAATACGTTTTTGATATTCTAATTTTATGAGATGTAAGTTTGTGTGTGTAATATTTATAATATTTAATATTTTTTTCTCTTCTACCTTACCTTTTTATATGCTTTTAGTCACGCCAGGGTGGACAGTCAGGTCACTGAATGATGGGATGTTATTGTAACCGTCGCTTTGAGTTTAAGGATGGAAAGCTGTCTCCCCTCTTCATCGTGTTGGAAGATAATTGCTACATAAATTATGTCTAATGGGAATGAGATGGCTGACAGTCACTAAGAGCACTGGCTCCGTGTGATGTTTGGATGCTGTAAATGTAAATTTCACACAAATCTGTTGCCTTTGCCTGTTTCCTGATGGTGTATAATAGACTGTGTCTCTCCTAATGGCTAATTAATGTGTGTTTTTGACAGTTTGCTTTATAAATATGTAAAATATATTTTTCATTGTTTTTATAAGAAAACAGACACGTAATCAATAATGTCAGACGTGACAGAAATACTGTTGACACACACTTGGGTTGAAGGGACTGGCAGGAGATAAGCACTTCCTGTCAGCGCGGGCCCCAACCTGATTAATATTCCATCTATGGCACATCCATTAACAAATGGAATCATTGAACTGTATTGATAGAGCAGGTTAAACATTTCGAAAGTTCTGTTGAACTTTAACTTTCAATATTCATGCTAGCTAATTATGGATTTTATGACTGCATGAATTACGGTTTCTGTGTCATTATAGGCAATTTGTTTGACATCTATTTATTTTAATATTCAGACTATCATATTATTGTGATCCTGTAATGCATTCCATGTTTGCTCTGAGCAGAAGTAAATTTGGAGAGCTGGTCTGTGTAGATCTGTGTTTGATAGTGTATTGTGACCTGTTGTTAATACGCCGGGGGGGAAGGAAAAACAATGGCTGTGCTCACATGCTACAGAGTAATGGCGTCGTCCTAGCAGCCAGCTTGGGGTTTTCAAATGCTTCATTCTTTGGTTGTTTGTGGACCAGACATCACCTGATGTCGTCTTCCATTTGTTGGGAACTTGGCTAACGCTTTGCGATTCAGATTTTTAGTTGTTATTTTTTTTATTTTTTTTAAGAAAGCATTTTCCTGGAGGTTAGATTTGCTGCCATTCTGTAGTAACTCGAAATTTGTAGAGTTTGTCTTAAAAGGTTACTAAAGCTTAAATTTTTTTTCTCAAATAACCTTTTATTGAAAAGAAAATAGTTTACAACATACAGGAGCATATGATACGGCATGAGGAGAGATAAAGAGGTAAGGCACAGATCTGCCTGTGTAGTGACAAATGTGGACCGTCTTCATGCTCCTAAACAATAGTAAGCACATAACTGAGGTTGAGGATGCTATATCCTAGTCAGATATTTTTTTTAAATAACATACTTATCATACTTGCCTCCACTGTGCAGTTTGTTTTGCATGGAGTGGCCCTGATCCTCATCTTCTGGGGTCCCACAACGGCTCTCGCGGCCCTCTGGGAAGCTCTCTCCTGAGGGGGTTACTTTGTGGACGCGCTCCCGTGCCATACAATCAGAGTCCATAGATGCCAATTGTATGACTCGGCCCTGCCACCTGGTGGCTGCGTCATTGGATTTGATTGACCGCAGTGGGAGCCAATGGCTGACCTGCTATCAATCTATCCAATGAAGAGATGATCAGGCATGGGGAGAATGACGCGGGATCGTGCCCTTGGAAATTCGGGGCTCAGTGGCTGCAAGGTGTTTTTTTCACCTTAATGCATAGGATGCATTACGATGAAAAAACAAGGGTTTACCACCCTTTTAACACTCCCCCCTTCCCTAAAACTGCTGCTGCAAAGGGAGAGATTGGTTTATCAAATCTTTGGTAAAACTTTGAATCGGAGGATAAGCGATGCATCATTTACTGGTCAATCCATTCAGTAGCTGGTCCATTGAACCCACTGGCTTATTTCTTTAAAGCCTAACTTTACTTTTTGTTGAGAAAAAAAAAAACATTCCCATCAGGGTGATCTATGTACACTGCAAGGATTACAACAAACTTTGTTGGAGATTGCTACTTTTTTTGTTCTAAAGAAATCCAAGTGTGTTTGTCTGTCTCTGTGATAAGTGGGTCAAATCTATCTATCTATCTATCTATCTATCTATCTATCTATCTATCTATCTATCTATCTATCTATCTATCTATCTATCTATCATCAATTTCAATCTTAGATACAATTGTCAACCCTTCTTTTTCCATGGAAGGCTACCAACAAATTTTGTACCTACAACAATAAAAACCTGCCACACTTGACTTAATCTAACTGCAAATTGTTGATAGAAACTCCAATTTATTCACAGCCCATAAAAAAAGTAAGTCCATTTAGACTCTGGCTAGAGCTTCCGTCTTTCTCTTGTGCCTGTTGCTGGACGATAACATTACTGAAGAGTGAGCATAACCCCCGGAGACTGATCTGCACATCACGCCTAAGTCCCCAACAGCAACAATGTTTACCACCGGATTTACTGGTATAAGTTGTCTATTAGTGACCAGAAAACAATTACGAATGAAGACGTTTGCTTTAAAATCATTACTTTTTTAATGAGGTTGGATAGTGATAGAGGAAGGGGCCTGCCTTTAATTTACCTACATGCTGTCCGTTTGTTTTTCATGATTACCGTTTAAATGGTTTGTATCTTTTTTTTGATGTCTCACACATTATTTCTTCTTGGCTCACACCCCCCAAATTGTTTCATTTTTTAAGGGGTTGTAAAGGAAAAAAATGTTTTCATAATAAGCATCCTTTACCTGCAGACATTCCTCTTTTCACTTCCTCATTGTTCATTTTTGCTCAGAAGTCGCTCTATTTCTTCTCTGTTCTGTTCACTTCCTGCTTGTCTGATTGTTGCTCACCACCGTGAAGGGAGGCTTTTCTGCGGTGGTCAGTGACGTGCTCGCCCCCTCCTGGGATCTACATTTGTGTGGCAGGACGCTCTCTACGTGTTGGAGACTTCAAGGAGGTGTGAATTACTGGGCGTGCCGCAATGCATACTGGGAAATGCAGTTCTTACACGAACGAGGGCTGCAAACCAGGAAGTGAATGAGAGAACAGAAACTAGAGGTGATATAGATGAAGGAATTTAATAGGTATTTACTTGTTTATTACAACTTATTTCATTACACTATTCTGTCTGTCTACCCTGCAGACATTAATTTTAGGCAAAAACTCCTTTAATCTACTGAATGGTCACTCTTCAATTGTGGCTGAATCATTTTTGGGAGTATTATAATGTCTGCAAACAGTGGTGACTATTTTGAGTAGATATTAAATAGCAGTCATGGAAATGCCCTAGAAAAACATCATATTATAATATATCTATATTTTGTACCTGTAGGAGCCTGCTCAGCAATTTTATTTTTTATTTTTTTATCTCATATTTTTGGATTGTTTATTGCATAAGAATATGCTTTAATCTGCAAGAAACTTTGCATTGTATCACTCCATACTATAAAGAAATATAAAATAAGCGATAGAGACATATAAAAGGGAGCTGCATATATGATCAAACCTGAGGATTGATAGTAAAACGGAAGAAAACAGAAGCAGAATGCCTAGGTCACAATGAAATATTCTCATCAATTAAGCGTGTGACGGTATCTTCTCTTGGATTAACTCGTATGTCAAGTAGATGGGCAGGACCTTGTGTAGGTACTTTTGAGAAATCAGCAAATGTTTAATTTGTTGATGTGCAGCTTGTCATACATTATGCAGGAAGCACTCCGGCAAAACCGTTCTGCCAGCTGGGCATCTGTCACTCTTGTGGTTAAGACACAAGGCAGCGATTTAGCTACTGTAAAAAGTTTTGGTGATTTTTTTTTTTTGGTGCTGTAGATGTGATCCTCTTCCTGTAAATGTTCACCTTTTGACAAGGTTGCTGCTGTTTTTGTGATTTCTGAATTTATATAAAACCAATCAACTTTTAAAATAATCTCTCTACCTCTTCCCCCCTCTCCCTCTCCCCCTCCCTCTTTCTCTCCCTCTCCCTCCCCTCCCTCTCCTTCTCTCCCCCTCCCTCTTTCCTTCCTTCCTTGCTTCTCTCGCTCCTTCCTTCTCTCTTCTCCTTCCTTCTCTCTCCCCCTCTCTCACTGTCCCCTCCCCCCTCTCTATACCTCTCTCTATCCCCCCCCTCTCTCTCTATCCCCTCCCTCTCTCTCTATCCCCTCCCCCTCTCTCTATCCCCTCCCCCTCTCTCTATCCCCTCCCCCCTCTCTCTATCCCCTCCCCCTCTCTCTCTATCCCTCTCTCTCTATCCCCCTCCCCCTCTCTCTCTATCCCCCTCCCCCCCTCTCTCTCTCTCTCTCTCTCTCTCTCTCTCTCTCTCTCTCTCTCTCTCTCCCCCTCTCTCTATCCCCTCTCTACCCCCCCCCCCCCCTCTCTCTCTCTCTCTCTCTCTCTCTCTCTCTCTCTCTCTCTATCCCCTCCCTCTCTCTCTCTATCCCCTCCCCCCCTCTCTCTCCCCTCTCTCTATCCCCTCTCTCTACCCCCCCTCTCTCTCTCTATCCCCTCTCTCTACCCCCCTCTCTCTCTCTATCCCATCTCTCTATCCCCCCCTCTCTCTCCCCCTCCCCTGCTCTCCCTATATCTGTATCTATATACAGTATATAAAATGTGTGTTTTAAAATATATATATATATATATATATATATATATATATATATATATATATATATATATATATATATATTAATATAGTGTCTCTAAGAAAAATCCTAGCGCTCCATCTACAGGCTGAAACAGTCTAAGTGCATCACATACACTTTAGTCCCTCCAGGGTCTTCAGTGCCACCAGAACACTTCTGAGATTTAATACAAATGTAAGCTTTTTGCATGTGCATAGCAAAGGTAACTGTCCTTTGCATGATCTGTAAATGTAACTGAAGAAGCATCACTAACTGCATATTTATTGGCGTTTAGCATTGCCTAAAAGATAGCCAGGTGGACATCTCAACAAAAACCGTGGGTGGTGAGCCCCCTTTGCCAGTTTGGGATCGCAGTGCTGTCTGTTTGCACTGAAATGGCTTCATGATCCCTTTGATCAGTGTCGGGCAGAACAGAGCTTTGCAGACTTTGAGTTTCTTTAAGGCCTCGTACACACAATCAAATCTGTCTGCTGGAAACGGTCTGCTAGACCGTTTCAGCAGACGGATTTGATCGTGTGTACGGGCTAACAGACGGATTTGGCCACCCGACAGATTTCAAAGCATGCTTTGAAATCTGTCGGCTGGGAACCCGTCCGCCCGACACGTCTGCTGGTTAGTATGCCACCGTGAGTATACCAGCAGACATGTCTTCTCGCACACGCGCCGAATGGTTTCGACGCATGCGCGGAAGTGTTTTACTTCCTGGTGCGGTGACGTGGCGGCGTCAACGTCACCGCCACGTCAGCGCACTGTCTGCCAGCGGGGATTTTGGTTTGCCAGAGCAGACAGCTCTGTTCAAATCGGTCTGTCCGACCGATTTGAACAGATACATTTACTCGTCTGTACGGGGCCTTAGAGTCACCGCCACGTCACCGACACGTCAGCGCGCTGTCTGCTGGTGGGGATTTTGGTTTGCTCGTGTGTACACGCGAGCAAACCAAAATCCCAGCAGACAGATTTGTTCAAATCTGTCTGCTCGTGTGTACGTGGCCTGAGAGTCAGCCAGTGAGACCCTATCTGGGAATTCTTCTAACTCCCATCACATCCATCCAGAAAGTGATCTATCTATCTGCAGATGTACAAATTGGTTATAAATCATTTTGAACCAAATCATATGTTATTTTGTCTCGGATTTGAGATCAGCATGTTGAAGTTGTCACAAATATTTTATTTTTATTTTTCAGGCACTGGGAAGCTTTTACTTTCTTCATGAGTCGTTAAAGAACGTTTATCAGTATGACTTTAAAGGTAAGCATTTTGGTTGATTCTTGATTTACTTACTGTTATTTCACAGCTTATAAAATCACGATCCTGCTCAGTAACCACTTAAAATTATTTGCTGATTTTCTTTAAAAAAATAAATAAAAAATTACGAACACCACCTGAAAATGACAGTTTTTAAAGTACGCTTGTCAGTACTGTAATGTTATGAAATAAAGGCTAATACTTTTTCATCTGTTTATAGATCTGTACCCCCCCACACAATATTAATTGTGACTCATATCTTGGAAATGCCTTTTAAAATAAATTTCTCTGTGAAAATGCTTTCTCCTGCCTTACCACTCCAGTGCTCTATGCCAACATAGCTGGGTAACAGACACATCCCTCATCAAAGTTGTATTGCAGAAGTAGAGAGGGGATGGATCAGATCTGTTACTGAGGGCTCTGGCTCTAACGGGTGCGTTTTGGACTACAAAGTCATATTTATAAATTGTTGTAACAAGAAACTTCCGCTTTTTGGAACCCCCCCTCCAGTGTCACATTTGATACCTTTCAGGGGAAGCGGATACCCAAGACAGAGATTTGCATCCTCTTCCACTGACCTATGCCCTGTCCGGTGCCAACTCTGCCTCCCCTGCTGTCTTCTGGGAGACACACAGGTCTCAGAAGACAGCAGAGCGACCAGTGGGTTTGCGCAGTGCGACTCGCACATACGCTGGAGGGAACCAGGAAGTGAAGCCACAAGGCTTCACTTCCTGATTCCCTCCAAAGAAAATAAGTTGTTTTTTTTATATATATATTTTTGGGGGATATTTATTATGGTAAAAAGTAAAAAATATATTTTTTTTCAAAATTGTCGCTCTGTTTGTTTACAGCGCAAAAACTAAAAACCGCAGAGGTGATCAAATACCACCAAAAGAAAGCTCTATTTGTGGGGAAAAAAGGACGGCAATTTTGTTAGGGAGCCACGTCGTACGACAATTGCAATTGTCAGTTAAAGCGACGCAGTGCCGAATCGCAAAAAGGGGCCTGGTCTTTGACCAGCAATATGGTCCGGGGCTGAAGTTGTTAAGGACGTCTGACTCCATAACTATTTCTGTGACTTCAGTTGATCAGTAATTGTATCCAAAAGACCTGTAATTGTATACAAAAGACCTCTATCTTGGAGTAAATGTGGTTTGGTTTACACCAACTTACAGGATAAATGTATAACAGTTGAAAATATACTATTTCTTATCCACTTCAGCCCCGGAAGATTTTACCTCCTTCTTGACCAGAGCATTTTTTACAATTTGGCCCTGCGTCGCTTTAATTGCGCGGCCGTTCGGCGATGTACCCAAACTAAATTTGCGTGCTTATTTTGCCATAAATGGAGCTTTCTTTGGGTGGTATTTGATCACCTCTGCATTTATTTTTTGCGCTATAAACAAAGAGTGACAATTTTGAAAAAAACTTTTTTATTTATTTTTTTACTATTTTGCTATAATGAATATCCCCAAATTTAAAAAAAAAATTTAGGCCAATATATATTTTTTTACATAATATTAGCAAAAACAAAATTGCAATAAGCATATATTGATTGGTTTGCGCTAAAGTTAATGGGCCAGATTCACAGAGCCCTTACTCCGGTCTATCTCGCGTTAGACCGGAGTACTTTCAAATTACGCACATCGTTTCATTAGTCCGAATCCTCAAACCATGAAACAATGGCTTCGGGCTTCAATCCGACTGGCTTACGTGTTCGTACGCCTTCGGATCTACGCTGCAATAATTTTGCGGCCGCTGGGTGGAGTTCCCGTCATTTTCCTTGTCGGGGTATGCAAATGAGCTTTTGCCGACGATCCACGAAGTTACGAATGTAATTCGCAATCTCTTACGGCATCTTTAGTCATCTTTTTGCCGCGTAAAGTTATAGCAGCTTTTAGCTGGTCTAATATTAGACAGCCCATGTTAAGTATGGCCGTAGTTCCCGTGTTGAATTTCAACGTTTTCCAACGTCTTTTTTTATTTTTCACGTAAGTCGTCCGGGAATAGGAATGTCCGTAAACAACGCTACTCAAACAAAAAATTACGTAACGTTATTTCGCGCAATGCACGACGGGAAATTTCAGAACGGAGCATGTGCAGTTCGATCGCCGCGGGGACGCGCCTAATTTAAATGCTTCACGCCCCCGAATAGCGTATTTCGATTCCGCGGCGAGAAATACACTACGCCGCCGTACCGTACGGGCCAAAATCTACCTGAATTCGTCGTAGAGCCAGGTAAAATACGGCGGCGTAGTGTATCTCTGATACTCTGCGCCAATGTAATTGTATCTGAATCTGGCCCAATGTCTACAAACTATGGGAAAGATTTATGGCTTTTTTTTTTTTTTTTTACTAGTCTGTGATTTTTAG